>WJSH01000027.1:172921-193145 GCA_009757365.2 Lepidium campestre | reverse complement strand
GCGATTAGGGCATTTAGATTTTTTTTTTTATCAACACCGTTCATTTATTTATATTCCTTTTTTTTTTTTTTCCTATACATTCTCCGTCAAACTCTCTAAAAAGTAAACACAAAAGTCTTCGTAGTTAGAAAAAAAGTCTTCGTAGTTGATTTCTTCTGTAAAAGTTGACATATAAACTATATGACAAAAGACATTTGTCCATAACTAAAATTTAAATATATACCTATATTTGAAATCAAATCAATTGCAAAATTAAATATTATACTGACACAAAAACAAAACAAAAATTTCACTTCACAATACAATCCTCAAACATCAAATGTGGCAATGTTTACAATAAGAATAAACTTAAGAGAGAAATAGAATCGAATTTTACAAATTTACATACAACAAATTTTATTTTTAAAAAATCAATATTATTACTTATGGTTTTTCTTGAGTAACACACCAAACTTCTTCAACATATTACCATTCTCAATAGAATCTGTTCTGTCCTCATCATTGTTCAGTATTGAAGCTGCAGTTTCCGCAGCTTTCCTCCATTGCTCACACTGGATCTTCACTCTTCTAAGCTCAGTTTCCATGGCTTCTGTGTTTGAGGTTTCTACTTTCTTCTCCATTGCACTCCTTAGACTCTGCAATTCCATCTCCTTCTTCGTTAAACTCTCTCTCACTTCCTTAAAATCCGCTTCAAGCTTCTTCAAATCACCCTTAAAGTCATCTTCTTTCTTATTATCCATTAACTGTTTGCGTAAATCTTCGATTTCAGCTTTGGTTCTCTTCAGTTCTTCTGCTAACTCGGCCTCTCTATGTGAATATTTTGATTTAATTGCCTCAGTTTCTTCATAAGCGCTTCTTATCTGCAATGTGCTCTGTATATACTCTTCTTGGTACCTTGTCTCTGCTGCTTCAACTGCAGATTTCAATTGTATTATCTCTTGCCTCGAAAGATTCATTTCTTGTTTCATTTTTTCCACTTCCATTGACGATGATGAGGCTCTGCTGTTTACTCTTTCTTCCTCTAGCTGCTTAACGAGTTTCTCTAAAGACCTTGCCTCAAATTTAGATTGCTCTAACTCGGACTCGGTCTCAAAGAGCTTTGATTTCAGTTTCTGAACTTCATTAATAGCAGAAGACAAAGCAGTTGAATCCATTCCGTGTTGTCTCTGCATAGCTTCAAGCTCAGATTGCCATGTCTTGTCTCGCTCCTGTGAAAGTTTACGCAGCTCCTCAATTCTTGAATCTTCTGAAGCATTGATCTCCATTAACTGTTGTTTAGTATCTTCAGCTTCTTCTAAAGCTTTCCTCTTCAATGCTTCTGATCTGTTTAGCTCTTCCTTTGCCTTCTTAAGCTCTTCTTGAAGCTGTGATATCTGAGATTCCATTTCCGGTACCCTTCCCGTTCGCTTCTTCTGAATCTTGAAGAGAACCAATCATATAAATACAAATTGCATACACAAAAATCAACAATCTTTTCATAACAACATAACTGCAAAAGTACCTCATTGAGAGGGATTCTTGGAGAACGACGATCAGCTACTACTTTTGGAATTTGAGTTTTAGATATTGTCTTGGTTTTTGGATCAGATTCTGTTCCACTTGGCTTCAGTCTTCGAACAGTTTTGGAAACTGGTAAAGGAGATTTCTTCTGTGGCAGCTCAATCGATCCCGGCCTTATTACACAATCACAATCACATTAAGAACATTGAAACAGATCACAAAACAAGAATGTTCAAAGTTAAAATCATCACCTTAATTTTGGAGTCTGCATCTTTTGAGATCAAGAGTTTAATCAATAACTTAATGAATGCTTATTTGAAGAATCTGAGAAACAATAGACAAAGACAAATGGAATGTGTGAGAAAGAAGCAAAATCAGATTTATAAGATTATCATAAACATATATACAACAAACTCAGGAGAGATCAAAAGCTTAAGCAAGTGTACAAAACAAAACAAAAATAGTTAGAATACAATACACATTAGCTTCAAAGAGACTTCTACTGCCACCAAACGAAAGCAAAGATACAGAATGTAATATTGAAATGATTTTCAAGTGTATAAGAGAAGAAGTTGCCGTCAATGTGATTCATCAAAGATAAACCCTATTACAAGCAAAGAAAGCCCAATATCTTCCACATAATCTTTTAGGTTGTTCAGTTACCAATTGTTTTTTCTTTTTTCTTTTTTCAGAATTTTGGAATTATTGGAGAGAAGAGACAATTTCTTGTCATTTTCTAATGTGAGATTTGGTTTCATTTGGTGGATTGTCCCAAAAAAGAAACACAGATCCAAAAACAAAATACCCAGAGAAAATATTCATTTACATATGCCTAAAACCAGAATCTTTCAACATTAACAACAAAAAACACTTTTGCTTTTGTAAGAAAATAGATTAACATTTTGACTGAATCTTTAAGCTACCCAACAAAATAAATAAAACAAAAGCTAGCTGATTTGAGTAAATGTAAGAACATTCAGACCTTAAACACATCAACGATTTACACTTTCTGCAGCAAATCAGTAAGAAGAAGAAGAAAACAAAACTAGTAAATACCTTAAAAGTTAACTCTGAGCTCTAATTGTGCTCGCAAATCCAAAATCACATGAATGATAAAACTTTTTCAGAAATAAAAGATAAAAATACCATAAAAATGGAATAAATCTCGTGAAGGAAGAGAAAAAGTTTGAGTCTTTGACAAAGTCGTGAAAGAAGTATTCACCTACACCGTCGATTTAGCTTCTTTTCGTTGGAGAAAATCAGAACAAAACAAAATGATGAAGAATTGCAAAATCAATCACAATCTTTAGATGAATTGATCTTTCAGAAATTAATTTCATATATCTCTCTCTATCGTCGGATTGTTTTTTTCTGGCTGGACTCGTGAGTCCTATTTTCCCACTGAAGAACAATGATACTTCAACTTGTTGAAAATATATCAAAAGTAACCCCTGAAGTAATGATTGTGCAATTTTCACCTCATTTCTTTAAATATTTATTTATGAAGATAATAATCCTATTTAATAGTGGCATGAGTTACGTTGGATTCGTTTCGGTTATTCTGAAAAAATAAATATTAATAACGAAATTCTTGTGGGGTTGATAATGAAACAAATCAGTAAATATTGGGGCTATTATGAAAAAAATAGATAGAATGGACCGAAAGCAGAAGAACGTGGAGGGGGCGTTTTTTAAGCTACGCGCCTAGTTGACGCGCCAGAGTCACGTGCCATTGTTTGGTCTTATATTGTTACTTGTGAACAACGAACAGTCACGCAACACAAGTCCCATACACACTAGGGAACAAAACTAGCACAATTGTATTTTATAAATGGCAATTACATAGATTGGACTAGATATATGTGTTTTTTAAAATAAAGATACAATAATCATCAATCATCATTATATATGTATTCTTGCTTTGTTTGCTTGTCCTAAGAAAGTAAAGTTATTACAAATTTTTTTAGTTATGAGTTTATGCAAAGTTACAAGAAGTGGTATACTTTGGTCCCCATAATCTAATGAAATGATATCCAATAATAGAATCCGAAGAAAAATTGAAGAGATATAAAAAGGATACATATTAAAATAATATCTACGGCTATAAAGAACTTTAATTATAATCATTAGTGTGAGAATCCATAAAATTGATGAATCATGAAACACATAATCACTAAAACCGAAATGAAGTTGAGGGTTAAAATTTAATACAATAGAAAGTCGATACAGACAAATGACTTGATTTGTAATAATCCAAAAATTTAAAATTTGGGTTAAAACTAAAAATCGAGACTTTATCGTTTCTTTACGCGCCATCTTTCACCAAATTGTTTTTTTTTTTTTTCTGGCACGGCATTTTCAGATTCCTCTCAACATGACATGATATTGACTCCATCTCCCGCAAGTGTTTTCGACTATCTTCAGAAAGATTTTCTTCTCTTATTTTCTTCTTCTACCTCATCGACTCAGGCCATGAATAAGCATTAGATTCCGGCGTCTGTTATCACCTTCTATTTTCCCGGTTCTGCTAATGGGCTAAAGCCAAAAGTAAGGTATTTTTCTGAATTCAGTTTGATATGAAAACCCGTTACTGATTACAAGCTTCATGCTTCTCTCTCAATTTGAATAACTGAAATTGGAGCTAGTTTGGAAAAAAAACAAACAAAATCTGATGTCATTGGGTTGTGTTTTTCTTTGTTTTTATTTGGTTGCTAATGTCTTTGCCGCGTCTATTAATGAGCTATAAAAGTTCAACTCTTTGAACGTTGGTTCTGTGTTTCTGACATCGTACACCATCTGCTCGATAAAATGTCTGTGAAATCTATTCTGACATTGGCACCTCACCTGGTTCGCGTTAGTACACCTTGTTAACCTCTGCTCATCTGTAACCTGTTTATTAATTAAATATATTTGATGCATTTATATTCCTGAGTTGTGATTGGTGTGTGGTGTGCTGATGAGCTTCCAATTCATTTCTACTATCATTGGTTTATCCGTAGTGCAGAAGTGTTGCATATATTAAAGCTTATGCTTCGATATAGCTAACGTTTTCTACAACATAAAAGGATGAAACAACGGAGCCACTCTGTGTTATGAATTAACTTCGATTAACAACGTTTAACAAAACAAATGATCAAAAGATCGTCATAGAAGGAAAATGAATCAGAGTTTCAGGCTCTGCAACACATCAAACCACAAAATGCATTAAAAAACTCTTCTCTGCAACAATTCGATTATTTAATAAAGGAAGCAACCAAAGGGGCCTGATGGACTTAATGGGCTTATCACTCTGTTGCTATAACATTATGCTGTGAAAAGTGTCCTCATGATTCTGTCAGTTACCTAGTGACTATTCACAGAGTTTGAATGATGTATACATATATCTGGTATTTGATTACATTTTTTTCTCTCCCTGAAACAGGTCCGTCCTGACAATCAGGTAAGGAGGATTGGCTTCCCGTTTGACTACATGAGTTTGCCCATGAAAATTCAGTTGTGCATTTATTACAATAGTGAATTCTGTTTTGGTATGCGTCCCTGAATGACTTGTTTATCTAGCTGAACCTTCCACACATATTCCTTTGAAATGGCTAATTTGTTGAGATCGGGAGCTAGAGCTTCGGTCAGCAACAGTCAGATACCGGCAGCATTAAGTGTGGTATCACCCATCAGGACTGAAGAGTCAATGAATGATCACATAGATTCCCTCTGTAAACAGAATTTCTACAGGGAAGCACTGGAAGCGTTTGATTTTGCACAGAAGAACTCAAGCTTCAAGATAAGGTTAAAAACCTATATTTCTTTAATTTGTGCTTGCTCTTCATCGAGATCTCTAGCACAAGGCAGAAAGATACATGATCAAATTCTGAAAACCAACTACAAATATGATACTATTCTTAATAATCACATTCTCAAAATGTATGGGAAATGTGGCTCCCTGAGGGATGCTAGAGAAGTTTTTGATTTTATGCCTCAAAGGAATTTGGTCTCTTACACATCTGTGATTACTGGCTATTCACAGAACGCTCAACAAGCTGAGGCAATCAAATTATACTTGAAAATGCTTCAGGAAGATTTAATTCCTGACCAGTATTCATTTGGAAGCATCATCAAAGCATGTGCCAGTACTGGTGATGTTGTGTTAGGGAAGCAACTGCATGCTCAAGTCATTAAGTTGGAATCCAATTCCCATCTTATTGCTCAAAATGCTCTGATTGCTATGTATGTTAGCTTCAACCAAATTCTAGATGCCAGCAAAGTGTTCTGTGATATCCCAATGAAGGATCTTATTTCCTGGAGTTCAATCATTGCAGGGTTGTCGCAACTTGGGTATGAGTTTGAGGCTCTGAGCCACCTAAAAGAAATGTTGTCTTATGGTGTTGTTTTCCATCCAAATGAATATATATTTGGAAGTTCGTTAAAAGCTTGTAGCAGTCTCCTTCGACCAGATTATGGAAGCCAAATACATGGGTTATGCATAAAGTCTGAATTAGCTGGGAACATATTTGCAGGCTCTTCGCTATGTGACATGTATGCTAGATGCGGTTTCCTGAATTCTGCAAGGAGAGTATTTAATGAGATAGAAAGACCTGATACAGCATCATGGAATGTAATCATTGCTGGACTTGCAAATAATGGCTACGCTGATGAGGCTGTATCATTTTTCGCACAGATGAGGAATTCTGGTGTTATTCCTGATGCTACTTCCTTGCGTTCTTTGCTTTGCGCGCAGACAAACCCAGTGGCTCTGTGTCAAGGCATGCAAATTCACTCTTACATCATCAAGTATGGTTTCCTGACAGATCTTTCAGTTTGCAACTCTCTGCTTACCATGTACACCTCTTGCTCGGACTTGTATTGTTGTTTTAGGATATTTGAAGACTATAGAAACAATGCAGATTCTGTTTCTTGGAATGCTATTCTGACGGCCTGTGTGCAACATGAAGAGCCCGCAGAGATGGTGAGATTATTTAAGCTGATGCTTGTCTCTGAATGTGAGCCAGATCATATAACCATTGGTAATCTGTTGCGGGCTAGTGTGATGATTTCATCTCTAAAATTGGGAAGTCAAGTCCATTGCTACAGTTTGAAAACCGGGTTGGACCTCGAGCAATTCATAACAAATGGACTGATTGATATGTATGCCAAGTGTGGATCACTGTGGCAGGCCAGAAGGAATTTTGATTCAATGCATAACCGAGATGTAGTTTCGTGGAGCACGATGATAGTTGGATATGCACAGTCTGGATTTGGAGAGGAAGCTCTCATATTGTTCAGGGAAATGAAAACTGCAGGCATAGAGCCCAATCATGTAACATTTGTCGGTGTTCTTACTGCCTGTAGTCATGTTGGGCTGGTGGAAGAAGGCTTGAAACTGTATGCAATCATGCAAACGGAAAACAGGATTTCACCAACAAAAGAGCACTGTTCTTGCATGGTCGACTTGCTGGCTCGTGCTGGCCATTTAAATGAAGCTGAGAAATTCATCGATGAGATGAACTTGGAACCTGATGTAGTCGTCTGGAAGACTCTACTGTCTGCATGTAAAACCCAAGGAAATATTGATCTGGCCCAAAAAGCTGCTGAAAAGATTCTGAAGATCGATCCTTTCAACTCTACAGCTCATGTACTGCTCTGCAGCATGCATGCTTCTTTTGGAAATTGGGAAGATGCTGCATTATTGAGGAGCTCGATGAAAAAGCATGATGTTAAAAAAGTTCCAGGACAAAGCTGGATTGAAGTTGAGGATAGAATTCATATGTTCTTGGCTGAAGATGTTGTTCATCCGGAGAGGGAAGATATATATACAGTCGTGCACAACCTCTGGTCGCAGATGCTAGATGAGTGTAATCCGAAACACAAGAAAAGACACCAGTTTGTCCATGAGACCTTGTAGACAAACTTTGAAGTGCTCTTCTTTTCTCTTAAAAGCAAGCACCGAAAATCCTTGTGGATTTTCCAGGTATGATAGTTATGTAAAAAGCTCTAAAGCATTGGCTCCTTGAGGCTCTTAGAAGTGACGACGGAGAGTCTAAAACGCAACATTATTCTCTTCCAATATGTCATGAGATGGATTAAGCACGGTACTAAAAATCCGGTAATCTCATCGCAAAACAAATCAAAACAACCCGTGTTAACAGACCATGAGACATCACGTCAATGTGTAAGTTAAATGATATCAAAGATGAGAAGTTGTTGCAAATGTGAGAAGAGAGATTCTACAGCTGCAACCAAATGTGTGTATGAAGGCAAAGTTAAACATAAGTCTACCCAAGCAAAAAGGGTGGTTTCTACTTACTGTCTAAGTGAAATCATATAGTTCTCAAGACAGAAGTAAAAGGAGGTAACCAAATATAAAGCTAATGTGGCTTTTATTCTCCAGGTACAGGGACTCCTTGCTTCAGCTTCTCACGCTTGAGCTTCTTTTTAGAAACTGGCTTCTTCTTCTTTGGAGGTAGGTTCTTCTGAGCATACACGTAAAGCACGTAGTTGGCTATTAGGAACACAAGAACCGGACCTCCAACAACAAGCAACACGATTAATCCCGGGTTCAGTCCTCCGGCTCCAGCAGCCGCCTGTGGAATGTCAGATCAAATGTTTGGATAAGATCATACAAAACACAAAAACAAGGATGTAGGACTGGTTCAATCATACTAAAGGAACAAAACCGATTGGACCAGGTATATACCAAGCAAATGTGTATACAAAAAGGATGTGCAAGGGATCAAATTGAAACCATCACGTTATCAATGACGATTCAAACGAGAAGACAAAGGTATCATCACTCTTTAGGGAATCGTGTGTGTTACTAGTATAAGCCATATAATCATATGATAAAAGATCTCACAGAGATTTATCTTTGTGCATTGTTCAAGCAAACGTTTTTACTTTTTATCAACAAAGTTAGTCTTTTTTTTGAATCACAACAATTTTTTTTCCAAAAAGTTGTAAGCTGCATTGCATTCAAATAATTTCTTAAAATTCCTCTAAAATCGAATATATCAAATGATTTAGATCAATAACAAAAATTTAACCCTAAGAAACCAGATTGCACATTTTAGGATCGCAGGATGAAACTATAATGACGATTGAAGGTACCTTTCCAGCAAAATCGTCGCTGTCCATGAATACGATCCAAAATACAATGAGATCAACTCCGAAATCGTGCGAATGATAGGAGGAGGAAGAAACAAGGATCTGTCTTTGAATGAGAGATTAAAAGACACGAACTCACACATATACTGTTAATGTATGTACACGTGTTTTATCCACTACACCGCCACCTCTATTAATCCCACAGATCTTATATGGACCCCTTTACTTTTCAGGTATTTCTTTTTTACCCCTTATCTTTTCTTATTTATTGTTAAGCCCACAGTATTGTTATCTAATCCTAAACTAGGCTTGGTTTAGAACATTGCTGTGTTGGTTTTAGATAAAAATGTCGATTAGGCACTTAAATGATTTAAATCACTTTTCTAAACAACCAATTTCGTGTTCTTATCTTACATACATAGGAAAAAAAATGAATGGAATAACACCACAAATCAAAATCTAATCAAATAATGAGAATTACAACAAAACACATTCCAATACTTATACCAAATGGTCATCTTCGCTTCGAATTATAACATTATGTTCCGGCACCGACCACGACGAAGATCGGCTAGAATTTAAAGCCATGGTATTGCAATCAGATAGAGTATCTTGCAAACTCAGTAACAAATGCGATGTGCTAAAACTCATCGTTGGTCTAGACTTTGGCACGACCGGTACATCAGCCTCACCAATTAGCATTTGTACCACTGACCTCATAGTGGGCCGAGCCGTTGGGTCTGGATGTGAACAAGCCAGGCCCACTAACAAGACCCGCCACATCTCACTTTCATCAAACTTACCTTCAAGCCTTGAATCAGCAGCTGCAGAAACTTTCCCTTCTTTATACAAACCCCACACCCATTCTACTAAATTCGGATTTGCCCCAACATTTTGTCTTTGTACAGTTAAGTCCTTCTCAATTGGTCTTCTTCCACTCACCACTTCCAAAACCACCGCTCCGTAGCTGAAAACATCTGTCTTCTCCGTAGCACGACCTGTAAGAAGATACTCCGGTGCTAAATACCCCATGGTTCCGGCGGCGATAGTCGCTTCCGGCGATTTATCGTGTTCGATTTGTCTCGCTAATCCGAAATCTCCGAGCTTGGCATTGAAATTCTCATCTAACATTATATTACTGCTTTTAACATCTCTGTGAATCACTTGATTCTCACATTCTCTGTGAAGATAAGCAAGAGCAGAAGCAACTCCAAGCAAGATCTTTTTCCGATGATCCCATGGTAATGCGAATCGTGACTCAAACAAAGCTTTATCAAGCGAACCATTTGGCATTAGATCATAGACTAACAAAATCTCACCTTTCTCGTGGCACCATCCTTGTAATCTGACGAGATTTCTGTGTCTCAAGCTTCCGATTATTGATAACTCCGATAAAAACTCGTTCTTTTTGTCCTGTGAACTATGACAGCATCGTTTAACGGCGACGATGTCTCCTGTCTCCGGTAATATTCCTCTGTAAACCACACCGAAAGCACCGTGTCCAATGATTCGATTCTCGTTGAAGTTCTTTGTACCGGCTTTGAGTTCCTTGTAGCTGAATTCTTTAGGGGCTTTGATGATTTCCGATGCGAAAGAATCAGATCTCTCGACGCGTTTGAATTTTTTGGAGTACATCCAGAATAAAGCTCCGGCGAATAGTGCTAAGAAGAAAGCTCCTGCGGTTACTACTCCGGCGATTGCTCCCCGATTCTCTTTGCAGAAGCGGTTGTGGCAAGAAGACGGAGTTTTCGATTGAGAATTGCTCGAGATCGGAATCGATGAAGAAGACGGTTGCGACGCAATCGGCGGTGGAGCTTTCACCGAATTAGCTTTCGGATTCACTAAACTAGCCGTTGGAGGAGAAGGCCCGGACCCAGGACCCGACCCGAATGATGAACTGAAGCTCCACCATTCAATACTATGGATCTCTGTACTTCCCTGAGTAGAGCCGGAGAATCCGACGAACATAAAATCGTTCACATATCGATCTAGATCAAGAGGGAAAGACAAAACCGGAGATTTAGGCTTCAGATTCGAGTAAGAGACCGAAACGTTGAAGACCCGGCTCAATCCGTCGTACTCGATCCATGAATTGATAGTATTGCCGCTTTTGAGATCGATGTCTATGGTACCAAGATCGCCGGAAACAGAAGAAACGACGCCGTTAACGTCGAATCCAACATGGTTACTATTAATGTCCTTGAAATCAACGTCCATTAAAGTATCAAACTCGACGGCAACAAATTTAGAACCGGAACCGTTTGGATCAGCGAGACCTAACGAGCCACCGGCTGCACCAATTAAGCTTTTATCCGGCGAAATGACAAAAGCGAGACCACCGCCGATGGAAGAAGGGTTAACATTGGTGATAGAGAAGGAGAAAAAAGTGGAGAAGCTTGTCGGCAAGTTAGTTCCAGGTTGTCGGAATCTAATTGGGTTAGAGTATAAGACTTTTCCCGCGCTAGAGTTAGGTACAGAGAGATCAAGCGTGAGGCTAACGATTCCATTGCTTAGACGAGCATCACCAAGGAGCTTAAGGTTACTAATGGCAAGCGTGGAGAAATCGAACTCTGTTGATGTAGCTCCATTGAGATGGCAAAGCAAGATCGAAACGAAGAAGAAGAGGAAGAAGAGAGACATTAATGGAAAAATGGAGAAACTGTTTCAGAGAAGAGCCATTGGAGAAGAAGACGAAGTAAAAGAAAGAATCTTAATTTAAGAGAGAGAGATTGATGAGAGTCACGGGTTGTGTATTGGGGCAATACTTTGGTTGGAGTAAAGTGAAGGAAGAGGAAGAGACAAAGGAATAATTTTTGGGGAAGATGACTGCAAAAATAAAAGAGAATCCAAAGAGACAACGAATGAATTCAGACAAGTGGATAGATGTGTAATGCCACGTGGGTTTCCCCAACGGCTACAAGTGATTGAAATTTGTTTACAAAGAGACTTTTCTCTTTCTTTTCATGTTTAACATATAAAACTACCAAGTAACGGTCGTTGACAGTACGATTCTAACTTTTTGGGTATCAAGAAATTTCGATTGCCGAATTCTTGAATGGTTTTTAGGCCGGTTTAATCCGGATAATGAATGATTATACTACAACCTATTTTGACCACATATCTTGGTTATCTTCTCTGGATCTAGAAACCTCGATTTGGGCCAGTTTGGGCCACTTACTTCTCTTATGGGTTCAATCATATCCTCATATGGGCTTAATTTAGAATAGACTTTGTAAAACAATGGCCTTCTTGCCACCTTAAGTTCAAAACCTCATCAAATTAGGTGTGGGAACAACAACTGATATGAACCAAACAAAACTGAAATTCTTTTAACTTAACCGCACGAAATTTATTTAAACCGAAACTAAACTATAATAATGTCTTATACCAAGCTTACTAAACCGAAATTAAATTGAAGTTGTGTTCAGCTTAACCAAATCGAATTCAAATCATGCAATCAAACCACATCAAATAAATTGACCAAATTTATTTTAAACTGGATATAATAAAAATCAAAGTATTTACCAAAAAGAAAATTACTTATATTCCAAATATACATATTTAAATTATATTTAGATATATATTTTTAATTTATACAGATCTAAGAATTAAATCAAACACATTTTTTATATAGGTTTTATTTGCTAAAAGCCTACAAGGCACTATCCAAAGCTGAAAGGCCGTTATAATACAAGTGGGCTTGAAATGGACTATGACGTCAGCAAGCGTGATCTATTCGTATATTGGTTATCCGAAATCCGACCCGACCTGACCCATTGAGTTAAGTATCTCCAGCCGTTAAATACCTCTCAGGAGATCTCTACCGTACACTGATATGACTTTTAATCGCTTTAAGAGTCAAAGATTTGATCATTGGGAGCAAATAAACAACGAAGTGAGAGAGACAATTGGTTGCATCAGAACATAACCCCTTTGATTCAGTAAGCCATTGGAGAGACCTCAGAAGAGAGAAGTTTGATTCTATACCTCGACGAGTCTTCTCGTGATTTTACATCGAAGAACAGATAGTAAGAAGGAAGGAGAAATTTTTTCTGGATTTGGGTGAGAGATTGAAGGAAAATAATAAAACCCTAAAGGGTCGTGTGAATCGTGATCAGATGCTATTGGGTTTAGAGAAGAAGAAGAAGACTAAGCAAGCAAGATGATGAATACTTCTAATGGAATGATATCGGCGCCATCTTCATCGTCTTCACCGGCTGCGAATCCTCAGTCGCCGGGAATTAAGACTTATTTCAAGACCCCTGAGGGGAAGTATAAGCTTCACTACGAGAAAACGCATTCCTCTGGTCTCCTTCACTACACACATGGCAAAACGGTTACTCAGGTGAAGATTTTTAATTTAGGGATTTTGGTTTTAATACTTTGATTCGTTTCTCTGATTGAAGATAAATCCGATTGGAATGCGTTTGGGGTTCAGATTTCTATATATATCAACCCAAAATTTCAGAGAGTTTGTGTTGGTCTAGTGAAATTTGCTTTCTAATGCATAAGGTTGTTTAGTTGATCGATTGGTTTCACTAGCATTGCTTTCCTGTAGAATTTAAGCTAATGAGATTTTTCTTTTTGCGTGTCTATAAAGTAGTTTACTTGTGGTAAATTTTGGAATTTTCGTTTTCAGGTAACTCTAGCTCAGCTGAAGGAAAGAGCTGCGCCTTCGACCCCAACTGGTACTTCGTCAGGTTACACTGCTAGTAGCGGATTCCGTTCAGCAACAGCGAGGTTACTAGGCACCGGAAATGGGAGCCGTGCACTTAGTTTCGTTGGAGGTAATGGGGGGAGCAAAACTGCGAATACAAGTTCAAGAATTAGTGGCTCTTTCGCTGCTTCTAATTCTAGCAGTTCGATGACAAATACGAATTTCGATGGGAAAGGAACTTACTTGGTCTTCAATGTGGGTGATGCTATTTTTGTCTGTGACTTGAACTCACAAGACAAGGTAATTACTTCTCTTCTTTGTTTTGCTTTAAAGATATAGGTGTAGTGTTCTGGCTTTTTGGAATGTAATGGTTTAGGAAACTTCTTTGATGTAGGATCCAGTAAAGTCTATCCATTTCAGTAATTCAAACCCTATGTGCCATGCTTTTGATCCGGATGCGAAGGATGGACATGACTTGCTTATTGGGCTAAATTCTGGGGATGGTAATTTAGAAATTTGAGCTTGCCTTCTTTTTCCCCTCTGATCTAGATGCCTTGTCTCCGGGATTTATTGTTCTGGTGTGTTAATGTAGTGTACACAGTATCACTGAGACAGCAGTTACAGGATGTCTCTAAGAAGCTAGTTGGTGCACTGCACTATAACAAGGACGGCTCTGTGAATAACAGGCAAGATTTTTTCTTTTTCGTGTAATTAACTTTTTCCTCCACCGTTTTATTGTACTAGTATTTGTTAGTGACACGTGAATAATCGATGCCACTGATACACCTTTTATTTTCTCCGGGCATCTGTAATCTGTATGTGTTCTTCGTTTGTAGTTCTGCTAGTATTCTTTTTTCAGTGAAATAGAGTTGTATAGTTCATCTTCTGTTATTGGTATGGATGTGTGTTTTAAGAAACTTTAAGTGACAGTAGATTAGGTAAATTAGAACAGAACAAAATGTAGTCTTTTGAGGAGATTGGTTTTTAGTTGGTTAAGCTGAAACATGAATATGGCCAAAGGTAATTTCCATCAAGAAACTTAAATCTATGGTGATGTCATGTCTTCTTTAAGATTAAAATAAAGTCATTGCTTTGTAACAGTCGTTGTACTAGTATTTCTTGGGTACCTGGAGGTGATGGAGCATTCGTCGTCGCACATGCTGATGGAAATCTGTACGTGTATGAGAAGGCAAGCTCAGATATTGGAAAATGCTTTCTTGCATACGACAGTTTTCCTAAGTTTGTCAAATTTCTGATCCTAATTGAATTGACTTAATAGAACAAAGATGGGGCCACTGACTCAACATTTCCTGCTATAAGAGATCCGACACAATTTACAGTTGACAAAGCAAAATATAGCAAGGTATGTGAGTTTGAAACCATTTCGTTTGATCTTTATATAGGTGTTGAAAGCACGTGTTAAATGCTTATCCTCTACTAATACCATCAGTTGTTAGTGGTCTTAGGATATACTTGTATCACATTGTTAGAATGAGAACTTCATACTTTTTCTTTTTCTTTCTTTGAGTGTTTTTGTACAATACCATTGTTCATTCCCGCTATTATTCATGTAGAGTAATCCTGTTGCGAGATGGCATATCTGCCAAGGTTCAATTAACAGCATTGCATTCTCAAATGATGGGTCACACTTGGCAACTGTTGGAAGAGATGGTAAGACGCCGTTATTCTGTGGTGTGGATCTTTTTAGTTCTCTTTGTATTTCATATCAAGCATTAAAATTTCTTACCATTGACAGGTTATCTTCGCATTTTTGACTTCGCAACCCAGAAGCTAGTATGTGGTGGAAAAAGTTATTATGGTGCTCTGTTGTGCTGTTCTTGGAGGTGATGGGGAGATAATTCCTTTGGCAAATTATCTTCACTGAATTTACAAAATTCGTTTCTAAAAAAGATGCCATTTTCTTGAGCATATTTTCCCAGAATGGTTCTGTCGATTGACATTGTGATCATGTTGACAGTATGGATGGAAAGTATGTTTTGACTGGAGGTGAAGATGACTTAGTTCAAGTGTGGAGTATGGAGGATCGAAAGGTTGTGGCTTGGGGTGAGGGACATAATTCATGGGTAAGGTTCTTAATTTCAGTAAGATTGCTTCTTTTATGAACAGCACTGGACAGTCATGACTTATGTTGGAATGCGAGCACTCAGGTAAGTGGAGTAGCGTTTGATTCCTATTGGTCGTCACCAAATTCTGATGGGTCAGAAGAGCATGTCATGTACCGTTTTGGATCAGTTGGTCAGGTATTTCTTCGTACTTTAAACATTCTTCTGGTTCTCCTTTGTATTTAGCAAATAACTGAAATGTGCTTCAGCTATGGGAGTTGCGCTGAGCTTCTCTAAATTGCTTTGATTGGCTTAATCATTCACACAGTGCTCTCAGTTTTTTATCATTTCATTGATGAAGAAAAGGAAACATATAACTTATATAAGAGTTTATTAGGAGATGGGATCTTAGTATGAACCGAACCTGAGATGAAATATTATGATCAATCAAAGTAATCAATCTTCATAGGGTCTGATCATGCGATGATCCAGCTTTTTTCATTAGCATATAGCGTTATCTAGATCATAGATTATGGACAAAGATTCGTTGGTCTGCTAGGTAGAAAATTTGTTAGAAAGTGAATTGTTTTCTGTATGAAGCAACCTTAGAAGCTAATGAGATCATTTTCACATATATGTTGCCTGAAGCCTGAAGGTCTTCATGTTTTTAACTTAATTTGCTATTATAGATTACTACGATTTCAATCTATTGATACTCTTATATATGAACTGCTAGTCTTTTACCTTATACACTGAGCTTCTTTCCTCCTTTGCTAAATCTCCAGGATACACAGTTACTTCTCTGGGACCTTGAAATGGACGAGATAGTAGTTCCTCTTAGGCGACCTCCAGGAGGATCTCCCACATACAGCACGGGAAGCCAATCAGCTCACTGGGACAATGTCATACCAATGGGAACTCTTCAACCTGCTCCTTGCAAACGGGATGTTCCAAAGCTCTCACCGATCATAGCTCATCGTGTTCACACTGAGCCCCTCTCTGGCTTGATGTTCACACAAGAATCAGTCGTGACGGCTTGCCGGGAAGGCCATATAAAGATCTGGACACGGCCCAGTGAATCAGAAACACAATCCAACAGTACAGAAGCAAATCCTGCAAGTGCCCTCTTAAGCACAAGTTTCCCTAAAGACAGCAAAGCCTCACTGAGCAGCAAGATCATCGGTGGTTCTAGTTTCAAGCAATGACGGAGATGCTGTCTGAAAATCAGGTGCTATTATTGAGCCATGTTCTCCTTCTAAAGTGAAAAAGAAAACCTTAAAAAGGAAAAGCCCTGTGAATAAAATTTCTACTGGGTTTTGTTTTATATTCTAAAAGAAAGATCTAAATCTGAATTCTGACAGTAAATTGGAGGCTGACAAAGTTTGTGGGCTTAGAAGAGAAAAGAATGGGTGAGAGACTAAAGAGAATTTTCGGGTGTAATTATAAGAAGAAGAAAAGAAAAGTTGTTATGGTTTTTTAGGGTTCATATGTCCAGAAGAGTCTCATCTGCCAATAATGCAAACTTTGGTCCTTCAAGAAGACTGACAGTCTTTTCATTTTCATGCAATTTGCAGACACTAACGATTCCTTCTCTGTTTATTTATTTGGTTTCTCCGAAATTATGTTTCTGCATTTTTGTTCTATGAATGAAAATCGATGAATGATGTCGAGAGTAACCTAGGCTATCAAAACTCGTCCATACACTTATATATCGTAAATAGCTGAAACAAGTTTAAAACTGGCTAACCGAAAACTATATTCATTGTTTTGTCACTTCTATACTAATATTAGTCATCCTCATGTTATTGACGCGACAACATAAATGATACTATGAATGTGTAAGTTTTTTTTTTTTTGTCAATTATCATAAAACATCATTTAGTGTTTTGTCGAAGCTTCACGTGTAAATAGTACTCAACATATATGCGTAAAAAGTCTTTGAAAACTTCATTATTGTATCCACTTGTTTGTAGTTAAAAATGGGTTTTTCTTATTGAAGCTTCGAAAGTAACGGAGAGAAAGATTCTAAAAGGATCATTCGAGATATCGTGGAACTCAATATAGAGATTCTCTCTCCATTTCAAGCACTAAGTTAGGAATCTGATGTGTAGGTACCACTTGAGATTTAAGACAGCTGTAACAAATACAATAATTGTTATACACTCTATTCATATATCATGAAAGTGTCGGTGGAATCTCCGAAACCCTTAACCATACTCTTCAATAACCATGTACTTTCTATTTAATCGCTTGATATTATTGTTAGAAAACATATGTGAATCTATAAATGATTGATTTTTCCAAACTATATATGGATTAAAGAAAAATGTCTTCTCTATCCGAATTTAATTTTAGAGAGTCGCGTTTGTCCCATATTGTTAAGGGTTTGAAGAGTTTAATATCTTTCTGATTCAATACTGTTTAATTGCAAAAATGTAGTCTTTTTTTTATTTGTTACTGCAAAATCTTGTCTACTTTAATAGTACAAAACTTTCTTACAGTACTTGTTATGCCCAAAGTAAATTCTAGATCGTTGGTGAAAAGACATAAGCTTAACTATTAGAATATTAAACTGATTAAAGTGATCATTAGTCTCCATTGGGATGTGTTAAACACTTTGCCGCATCTTATCGTATCAAACTTTCAATCAATCTACGAAGGCTTCACAACTCACCACGTGGCATGATGACGTCATCCTCTCTCTTTCTCTTTCTCTTCCTCGTCCCTTCGCGGTTGGCACTTTATTACTACTACACATCAGCTTTCGAGATCACAGATCTCTCGTTCCTTCTCTTTCCAACTCTCACTTCAGATTCCACCTTTAGCTTCCGAAACCCTATTTCCCCAATTTGGATTCAGATTTCTTGCCAAGGAGAAAAAAAAACCCAAAATTGTTGTTGGGAAGAGAGCTCGTTGTAGAATGTAGCTAGATCTTCACGAATTCGGATGGTTCGATCGATTGGGTAAAAAAAGATGGATCTTTTGATGATACAGCGACGTGAACCGAGAAGGGTCTGGTTAGGGTTGCAAAATTTGACAGTTATCCTCGTGGGTGGAAACCATACCTCCTCCAGGTTTTGTTCTCGCTAAATCTCTTCTTCTTCTCCCAATATTGGCTGTTAAAAATCTTCTCTTGAATTCTACTTCCATTGAATCTCTTCCAAGTTTGAAAGTAAAACCTCTTTGAATCTTGCTTTACTATTCGGAAAATTTCGACTATGGGCGTTGAGGTGTTGAAGCTGAAATCAATGCCTAGCTCATTCCGTCGGCACGTGATCTTACGCGCCCTCGTGATCGTCTGCGCTTTCTCCGTTGTATCGGTGTTGCGAAACCTCAGCGGAGCTTACGAAGGAGAGAATAACTATGATCAGCCGTGTAAGGTTGATGAATGCGCCGTGAATTTCGCGTTTCTGGGTCCGTTCCTCTTCTCAGGCAACGGATTATTATCCAACAGATTCCTGAAACCTGTTTGGAAGTACTTGGAATCAGAGAAATGTAAAGAAAACATTGATTTGACTTCTGAAGTTGTCAGAGAGCTTACAGATATGAAACTACTGAGTAACGATGCGAAAGCTCTCTGCATTGGCCGTAGATCGGCTTCAGCTATTATTGCAATGAATCTCCAAGGGATCTCTGATGTTAGTGTGGCTTACATGCCACCGGTTTTCGCTTTCAAGCACAGGAAGTTCACAGATGAGCTACATTATGAAGATGCTTCTTTCGGTTTCGTCTTCTCTATGGATCTTGAGACAGTTGCTGTCCCTGCTTCGCTTGTTTATGAAATCGAGCGTATCCTTATTCCCGGTGGAACCGGGGCTATGCTTGTGGGTACTACTAGTGAGTCTGACTCTAACGGATTGGTCAGATCGGTTTCTCCTGTTTCTTCGTTGCTGAAGAGTTCAAGTGTTGTTCATGTTGCTTCCTTAGGCAAACAGGTCTTGGTTGTATTCAGGAGAAATGAAGGAGATAGTTTCCGTTTAGATCAAACTCATCATGACCTTCCAACTGATTGCTCATCCGTTCTCAACAGCCGACCATACGTTAAATTATTGGAGCCTCTTCTGGAGGAAAAGCGTTCGGATTTTGAGAGAAGGATTCATTACTTGCCTGAGTTTATTGATCTTTCTTCTAGGAAGAGGCTGGTTTATATCGATGTTGGCGCATCGCATCATCTAAAAGAGAGATCGAATTGGTTCTTTCCATCATACCCTATCGACAGGAAAGCTTTTAATAGCTATTTTGTGCATCACAACACATCTATCTTGACTTCTTATGTCAAAAGTCCCGGGATCACCTTCATCTATCATCCTGGACTCGCAGCAACTAATCTTGCAATAGCTGCTCCTGAAGATCAAGAAGAACCCTTTGTAGAAGAAGATGATAGCTTTGATTTCCTAGCATGGTTCAAGGAAACAGCGAGCTTCGCTGATTTCGTGGTTCTGAAGATGAACACAAGCGAGGCTGAGCTTAAGTTTCTTTCAGAGCTGATAAAGACAGGAGCGATCTGCTCAGTTGATGAACTGTTTCTTAACTGCACAGGCTACAGTGACTGCACCGGTATCCTTAAGAGCCTCAGAAACAGTGGTGTCTTTGTGCATCAATGGTGGGAAGACTAATAAGCTCATCAAATGATGCTTCAAAACTAAAACTATCTATGTTTAATAAGCTTGTGTTGTTTTGTTTCTCTCTGTTGCTACAATCTTTGCTCATGTATAGAGCAAAGCCGCAGAAGTTTGCTCCAGCGACCCAGCACTTCTACGGTTCTACCTAAAATAAGTGTTGCCACTATATGAACTTTGTTTTGTGTGTGTGCCTCAATGAAGTTTGCTATGTTGTGTATTTCTACTAGTTTTGAGGCTCTGTTTACACAACTAATCACAAGACCTGAACGCCTATAGTACTGAAGTAG
>WJSH01000027.1:161740-172857 GCA_009757365.2 Lepidium campestre | reverse complement strand
AAAAAAAAAAAAAAAAAAAAAAAAACATTGGAAAACTGTCTCACTACAATCTGGAAAAGAGCAACGAATCTCCAAAAGCTCACTAGTTGGTGCCATCGGTGTTGACCGTTATTTCCAAAAGCCTATCCACCGGTTGTCTACAGATAGGACAGAGGTTTGTCTGAAACCTCAAAACCTTTGCACAAGCGCTACACATACACTACAAATCACCAAAACACAAATGAAAGTTAGCAATCAATCAGTAAAAAGAAGAAAAAGCCATCTTCTTTCTCAAAGGATTTTTATATGCTTACCATGTGCCTGCAAGGAAGAACAGTCGTGTCTCGTGGCTCAGATAAGCAGATGACGCATTCTTTACCTCTCGCGTTCTCATCTTCTTCATTATCATCAACTGTATCACAAATGCCATAAATCTCCTGAAGCACATACTTATTCCCATTCACCCACAAGATCTGCTTCACAACTCTCGCCTTGTACTCACCCTTACAATCTTTCTCTAAAACCACATGAGTTATCTGACGGTTTGGTGTTTTAGACTCGGGATAATAATCTTCTGATGATACTTCTGCTTTCACTGCCACATGATACACATCTGTCTCGCTTGCCTCATCCAAATCTGCTTCTGACAAAGCTGAGAAATCAATTCCTGTTCCACAAGGCTGCTTGAATCTCTGTCCCAAACCATTTGGAAAACTAACTGTAATGGATGGAAAAAGATCCTCCTTTGTCGCATTAAAGTTACATTCTTTGCCTTCTTTAGCGAAGAACATCACAGTGATGCTGTTAAACAAAACCACAAGAACAAACTTGAAAATGGCTATGTGAAAGACCTAACAATCAACCACTGAAGTAAACCCCCAAAAAAGTACCGAATTTTACAAAACATCGATTGAGATAATTACCTTCCAGAAACAGAGGCGTCGAAAGTGAAAGAGAGCAAAAACTTGCCAGGGTTTTGCTCATCAGGCTCGAATCTCAAGGTTTCTTTTTTCAAATTGACGTCATTCCTTATAGTCACTGCTTCCTGGTGCTCAACAAACGGCACCGGAGACGTCATCTCTCCATAAGGAATCCTAGCAGCACCTTGATGGTGATACGGCGACGGAAGCGGGTTTGGATAATGGCTTGGATACGGCGGCGAGAGATGGCCTCGGTGATGTTGAGGACGACTTCCACCGCTAATAACATTGCCCATGATCACAACTTGCGAATCGATACCAAGAAAGACGGAAACAAAAGAGAAGATGATCGGAAAAGTCGCCAAAGGCCAGAAACAGTCTCGTGATTATTATTTTATTCTTTAATTTGCTGTTTATTGTTTACACATTCTCTGCTCTCTTTGTGCTTTGCTTCCAACTGTCGGTTTAGAATTGGTTCACACTTGATTTGGCAGCATTCCGGTTCGATTCGTAAATCATGGGAAGTTATTGTACTATTGTAGACACAGATGAACTAGGAACCTCTTTGATCTCATTGATTTTCAATTCCAATCACTCCATAAAAGCGAAAGAAAAAACAATTACACCGAAGGAAAATTCACAAAAGAGCAAACAGAAAACAAAATAAAAACTGGAAATGATTTGATTTAAGATTTGTACAGAGATTACAACTTCATTATTACTTAAGAGAATCTGGTTTGGTTTGGTTTGGTTTATTAGACGTTTAGACGTTTGCAGCACTTCTGAAAGATCCAAGAGACTTAGAACCTGAAGCTCTCAGAACAAATTGGTGGTAGAATGCCGCAATTGCAGCTCCAATGAATGGTCCAACCCAAAAGATCCACTGTTTGTGTATCATCAAAAAAGTTTCAAATTTAGTTTTTACTTAATAAAAAATATAATATAATGGAGAAAATAATGAGGTTGTAAAGTAATTCGTACGTGATCATCCCATGGTTTGCTCTCGTTAAAGATTACAGCAGCTCCAAAACTCCTAGCCGGGTTAATTCCGGTTCCGGTTATTGGAATGGTTGCCAAATGTACCATGAAAACCGCAAATCCGATTGGAAGTGGAGCCAACACTGGAACGTGAGAGTCTCTAGCACTACGTTTTGGGTCAGTAGCAGAGAAGACAGTGTAAACAAGAACGAAAGTACCAATGATCTCAGCAGCGAGACCAGTTCCTGTGCTGTAGCCGTCGGCAAGAGAGTTGGCTCCACCTCCGTAACGGATGTAGTAAGAGCTTTGGAAAGCTTTCACAAATCCAACTCCACATATTGCACCCAAACATTGAGCCACCATGTACAATAGAGCCCTTGGTAATGATACTTTACGAGCCAAGAATAGTCCAAATGTCACCGCTGGGTTTATGTGACCACCTAAGGATACAAAAATGAGTTTATAAAATGTTATCACTAAAGGTCGTTCACTAACCGGTTTCAATTCTGGTTCAAACCGAGTTAGTCTATGGCTCAATATAATTTGTATCTAATTCAAACTAGCTCAACCAACAATTGAACCAACAAACCTCGAGAAATCGAGATTCATAGCCAAATCTTATAGTCCTCAAACAATATCATAAAAACTATGTGAATCGAATTTCGATGAAAAAGAAGTGGATATTTAAACATTTCACAAAACAACCGATTATATTTGATTAAATTGATTAAATTGATTTGAGTTTAGTTTGTCAAATTATCTTGTAAACCAATCTAAACCGAACCGAAATCAAGATTGAAGAAGATTCATACCAGAGATACCGGCGGTGCAGTAGACAAGGATGAAGATCATACCACCAAAGGCCCAAGCAATACCGAGGATTCCAACTCCGCCGCACTCATCGCCACCAGCTTTGGTATCGGCCGAAATCTTGTAACCGATGACAGTCAAAACAGTGATATACAAGAAGAGGAGAGTAGCTACAAACTCAGCGATGATTGCTCTGTAAAAAGACCACTTAGTCAGCTCAGCCGCATCAATAAATGGAGCTGGTGGTGGATCTTGATAGTCTCTTGTCTGAAAACCTTCTCCGGGAACTGTTTCAACGTCCTTCGTCATGATGAATTTCTTCCCAACTAATGGCTTCTTCTTTTTCTTCTTTGTTGTTACTGGTTAAGTGAGAAGAACATGTGCTCTTGTTTTATAGTGAAGAGCTCCTCTTGTTAACTGGCATGTATTCCAAATTATTAATAATACTTTTAGTAATTTTTGACAACATTATTTGTTTTTTTTTGTCGAGGTTTTTTCTATGGAATAAGAGAATTTGTATTTTTAATTTGAAAAAAAAACTAATGTATAAAGAAATGTATGAATGATTATGAGAAAAGTAGCTTTAACAACATGATTATAAGCTAGCTGTCCAATTATATATTTCAAACCAATTCTAGTTAATAATTGTATACGAATTTCTTGTAACAATATACCAATATATACATAATAATTAATTTGTATATGCCGAGTTTTTATCAGTTTAATGATTATAATAATTCAGCTAATGATTCAGGTTAGATTATTAAAAATAAATTTTATAGAGTGTTAAGCTATGGATCAGATTTTATCGATCTAATTGTTAAAAATAAACTAATTTGTATGTAAGAACAATAATCTTTATAGTTTTCAAATAATAAAAACCAGTCAAATAAATATGTAAGTTTTATGATATACTTGAACCAAGTAAAGGACAACAAAATTTGATCCAAGTCTAATGAGCATGCATAAGTAAACACATGATAATGATATGTGACAAAATTAGTTAATAATATCATAAGAGAGAACTTTAAATCCAGTCGTAAATAAGTGTTTTTATATCTCCTAACACTAGGTAGAGGTATCAATCAGTGATGATGGTGGAGAGCTATCACAAACCACAAATTAAAATATTTAAATAATGACATTATAATTATGTAATATTGTGGTAGATAATGGAGGTTGTTTTTTATGTTTACTTTAACTTAGCCACACCGCCCCATCACTGAAATGTCATTTTCTTAGAGACCGACCCAAAATAGTATATATGTTTTCTTTTTGTCTTATAAATTTTATAGCCTGTCATTTTTAACATTTTTAAAATCAACTTTTTATGTATTTTATAATTATAATTTACATCCACTTTTATATCGAATTAGAATCTTCATTCTTAAAAACACATAACAAAACTCCAAAAACTTTATTTTGTTCCAACGAAGCATGGCTAAGTTCTTTCACTCCAACGAAGCATTGTTTTATTCTATTGGTCAGATTAGTGTATCATTTCTATATCATCAGAATTATTACGTTATTTTAACAAAACAAAAAAAATCAGAATTATTACATTCGAGTTTGGTACTTTACAACCACATTTAAGAACACACTTTTTTAACATCAAATAATATTTATATATCATTCTGGTCTTAGTTTGTATGAATATTCTGTCTCTAAACTAAGACATGTTAGTATGTTAGATACCTTAGAGCATGAACTAAATCTAACCCTAAAATACCAAGATCTAGATACTATAGATACTATAGTGAAAACTTTTTTTTTCTTTTACGCGGATTTATACGATACTTTAAAATAGAAATTTTATAAATTAAACTGTAAATATGAATATTTAACTAAGAAACTTCTAAACACATAGGGACTTCACAAGAAAGACTATGGACTTAACAAATACTAGAAATTCATTACTCTAAAGACATTAAAAGATACCTTAAAAAGTATTAGAACTTCCTAGATTGAAAAATAAGAAAAAACCAAAAAGTAATAAATGAAAACTAATTACACTTGGATAACCTTTCTCATCTTGCAGTTAATATTTCTGGTATCAAAGTTTAACCTATTTCCATCACAAATAAAAAATTAAAAGAGGTTTTAAAAAACGAGTTTTAGACTACGAATCAGAGTTTGTAGGTTTAATTGTTTGAAAAAAAAAACCTTAAGAGTGTAAAAGCAGTGGTTTAATGGTTGTTGTGAAATGGGCAAAGGTGTCTCAGACGTGAAAGGGTGGCTCGCGTGACTTAACCGACCCAATCCACTCCGACAAACATATCTCCACCGTCTGTTCATATCTATTCCAACTCAACATAGCCGTTGTTTTCTCAACCACTCAAATCATGCCACGTTAATCTGACCCCACCAATCATTCGCATTTTCTCTTCCATTTTCCTTGTCTATTGAAAATTGCTAACAATTCAAAAGACTGAAAATGAAAATTTAACAAAAACATAAAATAGTGACGTTGAAGATGTAGTTCCGTGGCTATATGTTGACCACGTGGCAAACCTTATCGTTTTGGCTACGTTGGTCGGCTATTATTACTCGAATATTCCACGTCACCTACCTCTTTTTGTTTATTACCTAATAATCACTGGTTGTATATCCAGAGGCGTGCTGAGTAAAAAATAATGCATTCACCTCATCTACTTCTAATAATACGATATTTATTACGAGAATTAAATTCTTTTGGGAATAAGATTGGATATAATTTCAGCTGTCTTTGTTAAAATAAGTTTTTCAAATCTAAAATTGCTTAAATCTTATTTAGAATTATATCACTAAGAATGATTTAGTTAACATATCTATAGAAAGAAAAAAGCCTAGTAAAGAATTAGATTATAAAAAATCTGTGCAACATTTGTGTTCAAATCGAAAGAAAAAATATTATATTTTAATCAAAATAAATTATTTTGTATTATCAATGTACGTCAATTTAAAACTATATTAT
This sequence comes from Lepidium campestre, assembly GCA_009757365.2. NCBI lineage: Eukaryota > Viridiplantae > Streptophyta > Magnoliopsida > Brassicales > Brassicaceae > Lepidium > Lepidium campestre. The sequence goes on along the minus strand of WJSH01000027.1, from coordinate 167,217 downwards.
ATTTATGTTATAAAAAATTATATTGTAAATATATTTTTTATTGCCGTAAGGCCCTGTAATCCTGAGCACGACTCTGTGTATATCTTATGTTTCTAGTTCTCAAATGTTATTAGTATGTTTTTTTTTTGTCAAAAAAAAATGTTTTAGTATATTTATTTATACTTTCTATTCATAGAAAACTAGTAGTAAATTAGGAATATACCCGCACTATAGCGCAGAATTTAAAATTTTTTAAAAAAATTAATAATATTTAATTTTTAACAAATAATTTTTTATACCTATTTAATTATATATTTGAAAATAAGAATAATAATATAGTTTGGTTAGTAAAAGTTGGTGATTTTGTTCATTTATATATTTGAGTATGTTATTTTTTTGATGATAGAAAATTATTGATATTTAAATTTAATAGTCATAATTTAAAAATTATATTTTGGATCCAAATCATAAGTTAATTTTAGCTTATGATTTTTTTGAATATTATACCCTATGAACATTTATTGCAAATGTAAATAGCAAGTTTATCATTTGACAAAAACCCGATACCCGAAACTTGAACCGAAATTAACTCGAATTAGAAAAACCGAACCCAAAAAATTACTCAAATGTATCATAAATCTATGTACCCGGTAAAATACCAGAATGATTCCTAACTTTATGTACCCGAAAAATTGAATTCACATACATACTAAAACTTAATTAAGAGCCGAATTTGAATTACTATTAAATTTTTATTAATTTTAAATTTTTTATATAAAAATTTATAATAAAATCAACTTTAAACTTATTTTAAAGCGCAGTTAAGTTAATTTTAGTCCTGTTTTAATATATAAGATTAATTTAACCGTTAAAAAAATTAAATATTCACATACTAAAAAATTAACATATTTAAGACTATTATATTAATTTATTTATTTTTTGATTATAGCTAATTGATATGGATAACTAATTTTGGTGATTAAATTTTATAAAATTAAATATTCACATATTGAAGAAAATTCACATATTTAAGAGCAATGAGCCACGTTAAAGGTCAAGTCATAGGTCAAGTCATGAGGTATATTATTAATATATATATATACTAATTTTGACATGGATAACTAATTTTGATGATTTATTTTATTTTATTATTAAATTATTTTATGTTTATTTTCTGATCTGTTTCCCAAGATTTTTTTTTGAAAAATCACGTATTCAAACGTTACGTAACTAATATGCTTTCAAAACTTTAAATAAATTTTATCTTATATTTTATAACACGTAAATTAAAGTAAAAATTATAAGGACCTACGGTTTAATATATAAAGATAGGAAGTTGTTTTGCATTGTTTTTGGCATAACGTACAGCTAAGTCCAAATTAGTCCTACACAGATTTACAGCTTCACCATATTTCTTATATGTAATCTAAATACGAAATCTAAATACTAACGAATAATCATTCATTTTTCGTTTACTAGCAGTTTTGCGAACAAAACAAAGAAAGAGTAAAGAGTATAGTTTTTTCCACGTTTTAATATGTTAAAAGGTCAAATATTCCGGCCAGTGAAGTCCAGTAATGTACAGTGATGTCTCACCTACAATCTTATGTCTTGAGTTACGTATGAGAAGATCGTGTATCTTGTCCTAATTTGTCTAGCATTCTATTTTTGTATCCGTTAATTTTACGGGAATTCATTCTTTTTTGGGGTCAATTAGGTACATAACTATTGTATATGTTGAAGTTAATTAAATAGTAGTAATGAATATGACTTATCTTTAATTGCCAAAATAAAGACTTTATTGAGGGCAAATGGTGTTATGTTAACCTGCCATTTAGAATAAAATAAAATGTTTTTTTTTTCATTAGAATTTTATAAAAGAAACATATTGTTTTGAGATTATAACGATGAGTAACATACTATTTCGAGATTACAACTATGAGAAATATAAAACCGACAAAAATAAGGATATTCCCAGATACAAAGTCTAAAAAAAAAAACCGAAACCCAAACGAAAGAAGTTTTTTAAGATTAGTCTCGAAAAAAACTATGTTAGGACCCTAAAACAGAGACTCAAAAAATTGGTACCCTAAAAAAACCGAAAACTAAGAACACCGCCTACTATAATGAAGTCCAAAGTGATGGCAATTCTTCATGTGACAAATAAAAATACTACAAGATTAAAGATCATTGAACTACACTCGAGAAAATAGAATAAACTTTTATATGAAATAAAATAATGTTGTTAGGAAAAATAGCACCACTTTTGTGTTTTTTTTTTTCTTGCAAAGAAGAAAACAAAAATCTAAAGTTATTTAGCCAATAAGGTCTCATGATCTCATCCATCGCCATATGATCATTTATTGCAATTTCATTTTCGTTTGTATTTGTTTTATCATCGTTGGCAATAACAATAACAAATACAACATTGAATAACTAAAATGGCTAAAATTTGTGCGACTAGAATAAGTCATCAACATCACTAGATTTATTTTATCACGATCGTTTTGTCGTTACATATGACAAAAGATTTCGTTCTTGATTTATGACAATGTCCATTCTATTCTATGTTGGACCATTATATAAAACATTTAATATCTATTGATCTTATTAAATTCGAATGGATAATGTTTTAAGATGAGTACAAAATATAGGGATGTAGCAACCAAAAAAATTCTTAAAAATCAATAACATTTGATCACCATCGTTTCATGAACATAGTTATCAAAAACAATGAAATGAACGTCGTATGTCGAATTGGCAAATCACGAATCCTTTTATTCTGCATTAGCCAATGGCAGAAGTTGCTTGATCGTACGTACTTAGTTGCTATGAAATTAGCACGTGTTCCAATATTGAGTTATATATAGAAAATCCGAAGGAAAAAAATAGAACAAGAAAGAAAAATCCATCAAACAAAATCACTTGCATCAAAAGCGACTTAGCGCGTTGTGGAGACACTCTAACCAAGCCCAGACGCAACAGTAGCGCGTTTCGCGCGTGATGATTGTTTTGCTAGAAAATATTGTTTCGCAATATAAAAAAAGTGGAATGCTTCAATAATTTAACTACTTTATGTCGTTTCTTTTTAAAGAATAACTAGATTCTAAAACCTTAAAAACTATTTTGATATTTACATATATTTTGTAATTTAAAATAAAAAGTAATTTTTGTAATATTTATATCAAATATTTATAAAACGCATAATATATACAAACAAAATTATCAAATTTAATTATATTTTAACAGTATAGATTAAAATTTTTATTTACAATTAAACTTTTTCTAAAAAAATAATATTTTCTTTTACATCATAATTTAATCAAATATAGTAACATAAGTAATACACACAGTATAAAATAATATTTTTTAGAATTTATTAAAATCTCTATAGAAACATAAAAATATGCAATCCATTTTACAATCAGTTTAAATCTCTTTATATATGCATATAAGTGTTATTTGTGGATATGATAAAGTTAGAAAAAATTATAAATATTTGTGTTTGTTATGATATAGTTAAAAAAATATATAAATATTTACTCAATCGCGAGCTATTGTGAGCTGAGCATGGTTATGATTTATGAAAGACCAACTCAAAGAGCTAAATTGAGCAGCCTAGGTCATTCTCGACATATTATTAATCAATCTCAACATACTGTGTCTTAAATTCTTAGATCACAAGCTAAAAACTAAAGAAGCTCGAAGATGACACATGCAAGACCAATGAAATGAGACAGAAGAAGTCATTTCAGAACGCAAAGAAGTTTTGTTTATTGAATCCTTTAGAGATAGTGCCAAAAACAATGTATGAGTTCAAATTTCCATTTATCTATACCATGAGAAGAAAATTCATGCAAAAAGCCTTTCATCTACCATCAAAATGAACTAAAACACTTGGGGCAAAGTAACTTAAACCCTCAAGAATGTTCAAGAAATTATGAGGAATCATTTATTAAAAATCAGGTTGCAGAGAGAGATTCACAATAAGAAATGAAACAAGCTTCTAAGTAAAATTGTCCTGGATGATAATGCAATGAACCCTAAACATGATTAAACTTATCGAGTGATTGAGAACCAGTTTTAAAATCGAATTACGAGAATGAAAGTGCAATCCTTTGAATCATCAAAAAAGCAATGACTTATTCATCTACTCACAACAATCATACTCCATACACATAAAAATCCCAACTTTGAGCAAACATAGAACACATCAATGCAACTTCAGATTCCAATCAACCAACAAAAAGATATTCCAGACATTATCATCTAAAAACCTCAACAAGAGCAGGCATTAAACTGAGAGATGATAGAGCATTGAGTGGGTTTTGAAAGAGAGAAATAATAATCCAAAACTGAGTCATTCTAAGTGAAACACCATAGCAACTAAGTTCCCAAACAAAACAAAACAATAAGGTAAAAGGAGAAAGATAACAGCAGCATTTCAATTCCATAAAAAAACTCTATGGTTTCTTAATTCTCAGGAACTTCAATCTCACCATCTTGAATCTCCTGCTGAAGATCCTTCGGGTCTCTTCCATCAACAGTGCATCCAACAGAGACGCATGTTCCGAGAATCTCCCTCACGGTTCCGCTCAGCTCCTTTGCAATAGATCTAGGCCTCATAATTTTGGAAATCTCAATAACATCATCGAATGAGATGTTACCATTATGCTTAATGTTCTTCACCTTCTTACGGTCTCTCTCCGGCTCTTTCAACGCCTTAATGACAAGAGCTGCAGCAGATGGAACAACAGTCACCTTAGCCTGACGATTCTGCACCGTCAGCTTCACAGTTACACGAAGTCCTTTCCATTCCTTGGCCGTCTCTTTCGCAATATCTTCTCCGATCTTCTTTGGGGCAAGACCGAGAGGACCAATCTTAGGAGCTAGAGAACTGGCGGCTCCCACTTCTCCTCCGGTTACACGGACGTACACATCGACGATCTGGCTCGGGTCCAACTTCGGCGGCATGGTTCTATGTCTGGAGTTTCGCTCTCTTCTTGGTTGCGATCGAAGTAGCTGAACGAAACGGGGCTGCTGCGAAATGAGCTTTTGAGGATTTTGAAGAAGAGGAACGTATACTAAGTGGTCGAAACTAGGGTTTCTTTTGTTTCTATTGTAAATTACGAACTTGTCCTTCAATATTTAACGGCCCAATCTATGGGCTTAATAACTGTACTGAAATACAAAAGTTAAGCCCATTTGTAATGTCTTTTTCGTGCGAAGCCCGTTTGTAATGTTTGGTACAATTAAATTCTCTGGTTTGATTCGCAAATTCGGTTAAGCCGAACATTTAACCCAGCAAAAGCGGTTATTGTTTGGGTTTGCTTTACGATAAAATTCAGACGATTGGAATTGAAAATATAGTGACGGAGTACTCTACAGCCGGTAAATCGGAAATGGCGAGAAGAAGGAGATGAAGTGAATCAAGTTCTAGTTACTGTTCCCAAGTTTTGATTCAGATCAGATTCCAAGCTTTCTAGGGTTTACGGGTC
>WJSH01000027.1:126899-156107 GCA_009757365.2 Lepidium campestre | reverse complement strand
AAAAAAAAAAAAAAAAAAAAAAAGTCAAATCACTATATATTAGTTATGAACTAAACTCGTAATTTTATTTGGTTACCATATACAGTAAGAAATAAAAATTATATTAAAAGAAACTACATACCTAAGTATGAAATACTTGATCCTTACCAAATAAAAAAAAAGATTTCTATATTTGTTTGATGATGTTTTAGAATTGTCGTGAGAGAAAGATAATGGGAAGTGACAAAGAAAACATCTTTATATTTAGATTAAAGAAACTGATTTAGATATAAAGCTACCTCACTTTTTGATTACTTTTTCAAGAACAAAACAGATTTTTCATTTTTAGGCAATGAAAATAAAAATAAAATTTTCATTGTCGACATATATCTGAACATGTAAGATGGGTCCAAACATAATTCACTTATTAAACTCTCGAATGTGATAGTGATGACGAATGAGTAAAGAAAGAGATATATACAGACATGTAAGTATGTTACAAATTAATTTATATAAAATTAGAGATGATGATGATGATGTCTGAGTTATGGAGCAATGTGCCATTGATGATTGAAATAAGAAACACTAAGTGAAGGTGAATTATGGTTTTTGTTACCAATGTTGTTTCATTCACCCTCCCTATGTACAAAACATTAGTATTATATTTTAGGTATAAAAAACATTTATTTTTAATGTAGTTCATCCTCATTTTTCTTACTTTTTGTCCCTTCTTATAATAAGGATTTTGCAGATAATAAAAGTTCTCTTAGCTTTACCTATATCTCTGTTCATTTGGATAATGGATTTATAACTTATGGCCATTCACATTAAACCTATTTAAACTTTATCCACAATGAGATAAACTTTTCCTGGATTTCTTTAAAATGATATATAATATTAAGTGATAATAGAATAGATCTATACAGTTTATCATAGCAAATCAGAAAACAATAACAAAATAAATTACGACATTACAAAATTATTATTATGGTGTGGACTATCATAACACACAAACTGAATTGTCATATATTTTTTTAAATACAACACGCTATAATAATGTAAATCACAGCAGATAAATTTTGTTATAATATATGACCTATTGTAACACACAATAAAAACATTATCGTTTGTCTCAAACCTACTATAGTTGTCGATAACATAGCATTAGTAAAAACGTTATATAAAATATATAATATCAAAATTTTAGCGCTAATAATATACATTTCTCTTGTAGTAGTGAAAGATAAGAAGCTCGAGCCTATTGTTCAGCAAGCCACAGTTGCAACAATAGTGTAAGTGGAAAGTCTAATCCGCAACGTCAAACTTTCGGTGATAATAGTAGCTACTTATGAAAGAAATTTTTTTGTCCATTTTCGCAGTTTTTCTTTTTAGCATCACGTTCAGCATGTTCTTCCTTCTTCAACAGTTTACGGAGCTGTTTTTCCAATGCTTTCTTCTCATTGGTGGAGTCAGAAATTTTATTTATGGGTGTCAAAGTATTTTTTTTAAGAAAAAAATAAAATTTAATATAAAATATGTTGTTATAAATATATACTTTATTTTCAAAAACAATTACTATTTTTTTAACTTTTTTATATCCTGCAGTTATTTGATTACCATTTCATTTGGTCTTATTTTTTAAAAAATCAACTCATATGTCTTAGGTTTAATTATGATATATTTTTTGAAACAAAAACTTGTCTTATGTAAACTAAAATTGACTAGTAGAAATTTTGGTTTAAAAGTAAACTAATGTAACAAACAAACAAATATTTTAATTAGACTTAGAAATTTGCCGTGGCAGCTATCTCGGCTGCAGCTTTCGCTATGAGAGTTGCATCTCTCTTCTTCTCTTTCTCTGCAACTCTTTTCTCCTTCTTTTCTGCTTTCTTCTCCTCAAGCGCCTGTAACCAGTAGACATTTGAGTTGGCAGATACATACACAAACAGTCAACAACATAGACATTACAATACACAAAGCACAAAGTAGTTTTAAGACCACATAAATGCCCAAGACAACATGATATAAGATTGTTGAAAAACAAAGCAAAGTGGAATTTCGATCAAAGGTTGTCATATTGTCCATATTTGGAGCACAATATCAAAAAGCAAAACAATTCGGAACAGACATTCTACTCGATCAAGATTGAAAACTAGAATGAGTTAAATAAAAACTTAGAAAAAATTGCAATCCCAATAACACAGTGCAAACTGGCCAATCAAATATTTATATATTTGTAGGTCTAGAGATTATAAACAAATAATTACAAATCTTGAAACCAATGCGTCTATGTATTTGCATGCTTGCATGCGCATTTAACTCTTTCTCTTTGTTTTCTCAATGCACTCCACATTCCCCTCTTGAAATTTTCTTACTTAATTTCAAACCTAATACTATTAAATTAATCGACTATATTATATGGTAACGAACGACATAATTAGTTCATTTGTGGATGCTTGAAACAAAGAAAACAAGTAGTAAAATAGACTCTTAATATAATATTACAAGGCTTATTATATAAGTATTGGTCCACACAAATGCATTTATGGATGTTTGTTGATAAAAAAAGGTAAGTGTTTATGGGTACTTTACAGGTTTGAATTTAGATATTCGGTTCCACTCATTTAAAATCTATTTTAATAAGTCAAAACTTATATGTCACAAGTATATATTAGACAAATCTATATATATACATAATAGTGTTTTGTTAAAAAAATTGATTGGCCAGAAGTAATATTAAAATTGATGTTGATATATGAAAGAGCCAAATGACGACCATATTCACTGCAGATGTACTAATAAGGGACCCATTTGCAATGTCGCCGCCCAAAATCTGCAATGAGAGTACACCACTCATTATTGTTTTTTACACCTATTCATTTTGGTAAATATATGATTAATTCGTTACCTAACCTGATTTATATCCCACAAAGAGAGTTGAACAAAAACGAAATAGATCAGACAAATTAAATATTCACGTAATAACCTAAACTGTTTATGGCTCGGTCATGCGTCCTAATACATATTTTTTACATATATACTACTATAATTTTGTCTTATAGAGATGTGAATTTGGCCAAATATGAAGAAAAAGAGATAAAGAAAAGGCCTAAGATGAAGGCCAGAAAAGTGGTGGAGTATGATGGAGAAAGAGCAAGAAATGAGAGATGACATAAGTAAATATATTGGTGTTGTGTATTTTTGAGACATAATCTTCCATTAATTCACTTCAATGTTTCCTTCTCTTCTCTGCTTTCGGTCCATTCCTATGGACCCATCTCTTCTTTTCTTTCCTTAAATTTTCACAGATTAATGACGTCGAAGATACCTTGCGTCACGTGACAGCACACTAATATGATGGGCCTAAATGGGCTGAGTTTGAAGAATTGTTTACTTCAGCCCGGGTCAATCTTTGAATAGGCCGTGGCGGTTGTACTTTGTGAAGTTAATCTCAGTTTGGTTGGATTCTCGAAGTCTTCCAGAAATTTTCTTGTTGGTTCGTTCTATAATGAAATTCCTTAGGTTTTCTGGAACGAAGGATCAAAAACATTTGATAAAACAGACTGCTACAGTCACTCATATGCCAAAAAAGGCAAAATACCGCAAAAAAGAAAGAAGAAACGCAAATCAATCGCAAGATTCAGACATTACAAGGAACAAACATGGGTCTCTCTCTCTGCTAAAATCTAACCGTTATCTTTCTCAAAAAAAAGACCATTCCTTTACGACCTTCATGCATCCAAGACGTATAAAGCCTAGCGTGCAGCAGAAGTGAGTTTTTAGTTACTGTCTGAAACCGCTATTAACCCCATGTGCTTCGAAGAACCTATTACATTCAACATAGAATTAATTAATCATCTAAAGCCAGGCAATTATGATTCGGAATGGAAATGCTACAACATGGCTGATAATTTTGAGTCTCTTACTTTCCAGAATCTCCATTTTTTGAGAACATGAAGAGGCATTGACGCTTAAAATTGGCCTCTTGGTGGCCTAGCCTCAGCTTCCGAGACTCTTATTTGTCTACCATCCAAATCCTTCAGGAAAGTAAGATATGTATTAGATGTTTGATCTTTACTGTAACAAGTACAAAGAAATTATTACGTGAAGAGGATTGACATGATACTTACTGCACCATTCAAAGAATTGATGGCCTTCTGGACCTCTTGAGAAGAGCTGAGTGTCACAAACCCAAAACCCTTGGATCTACCACTGTCCCTGTCGTAGATGACCCTGGCTTCAACAACCTTTCCTTGTTCATTAAACAAGTTCTCAAGGGCCATGTCATCAACACCCCATGAAAGGTTTCCCACATATAGACGGTTTCCTGAACCTGAGCCTGAGCTTGAACCTGACCCAGAACCATAACTGGAACGTTGAGATCCACCGTAACTGGAACGTTGAGACCCATATCCACCACCACCACGTTCAGAACCGTAACCACCACCACGTTCAGAACCGTAACCACCACCACCACCACTTCTTGGTCCTCTGGAGAAGGATTCCTCCCTCTTAGGTGGAGGAGGGCCAGCGTTGACTCTCAAGGGTCTGCCTTCAAATTCCTGAATGATCATGTCAACAACATTAATGAAAACAGCAACAATGTACAAAATCCAAAAGGCAAGCTTGCAAATATGAACAACAAGACGGTACAACTAAACACAAAGGTTCAACAATTATCTCAGCGACTTATCTTCCCAAATGAGAAACAAGAACGACCTAAAATTATGACAGTACAAGCTGCTTCTCCATCGGCAGAATATACAATTACATAAACCACGAAGTCTCAACAATCCAAAAGGAGGACAAACAGGATGATTCATCTAAAAACGTTCATAACATCCAAGTAATGGGTTTCCGAATGCAAAAAGAAAGAAAGCTAAGACACAAATAACATTACAGACAAGCCAAGAACAAGAAACGACACAGGCAAATCGATAAACAACAAGTCCTCACAAAACTTAAATCAACAACCAAAGATACAGTAAGAACAAGAGTATCTACTTACATAGCCATTGAATTGCTGAGCTGCTGCCTCAACTTCCGCTGCAGTGGACATTGTCACAAATCCAAAACCCCTGCTCCGGCCAGTCACTTTGTCATAGATTACCTACAAGATTAAGCCATTCATACTCAGACATATAGTGAATGTAAACGAGAAGCTGAAACAAACACTAAAAGACTCAATAAACATGTCAAGTGTTCTCATTATAATCAGCAAAAACTATATTGCATCAATTCAGGAAGATAATTAAGCAATAATGAATACATTTTATCCAAATCTGAAAAACAGAATCCTAAAATTTTCTTACCTCAACCATCTCAACATTTCCGGCGCTCTCAAAGAGTTGAGCAAGCTGAGCACTATCAACGTCAAAGGAAAGGTTACCGACGAAAAGCTTGAGGTCAGGAGAGAAGGAGGTTCGCTCCACAGGTGCCGAATCGTCACCGTCAGTGAACATATCATCTTCCTCCACCTCAAAATCCGAGGATACAGCAACATTCCTAGCAAATAGTGACCGACACTCGGCGGAGGAGGAGCATTTCATGGCGGAGGAAGCGAAGATAGAAACATAGTCAGAATGAAGTTTAAAGGAGAGGGAAGGAGGCAAAAGGGAGACAGAAGCAGGCCTGGAAACACAGAGAGGAAGGGATTTAGGATTGAAGGCAGAAAGAGAAGAAGCAGAGGCAGACATGGCGATAGCTATAGAGAAAAAATCTCGAGGCTAAAGCTCTGAAGCTGCTGAAGTGAAGAGATAAGGTTTAAGGGTTCTGCGAGAGATAAGAGAGACGAACTTTTGATATTTATTGACAAAAAATCTTTATCCGCTTAAAATATCTCCCACTTGGATATCTTTTTACCTCTCTCAGTGTAATATGTTCATACAGTAATTTTTTAATTACTCTACAATCGGTGTTATTACTTTTTAATTATAAAAAATCCCTAAATAATATATTTGTGTTAAGGCATATTGGTTTCTCCATCCAGCTACTCCATCTAGATGGTTCATCTAACTATTATTCGTTTAAGTATCTAATTTTGCATCATTTGAATAGAACTGTTAGATGAAGCATCTCAACTTAGGGTTTGATTGGTAAAGTATAAGCATTGAGCATTAAGGAGCGTAGACCTTATATTATGCTATGAAGCATAAGCATAACAAAGGTTATAATCTAATTTATGATATGTAATTAGAATAGTAGTGAGCATTTAGTATTAAAATTACAAAATTAGACATTATAAATTTTTTTGATATTATCTATAGAATGTTAATCATATTTATAATAAGGGTAAAATAGTATTTTAATGGTTATTAATGCTCTATGCTTAGGAAAAACTCTATTTAAGAGCATAGATTTATGGAATATTTAGAGAGCATTGTGCTCTCTTTAATGCTCAATTGATAAAATATGATTAGCTTTTAGAAGAGCATTAGGCTCATCAAAAGGTCTTGCCAATCGATCCCTTAGTTTAAAATCTTTGAAAACTGAGATGCTTTTAGAAGAAACAATTAGATATAGATGGAGTTTAAGAAAAGTAAAAATACTAAAATACCCTTTTTTCTTTTCATCATCTTCTTTTTGATCTTCTTTATTTCTTCTCTCCCTTCTCATTTTCTTCTCTCTCCCTTTTTTCTCTCTCCTCTCTTTTACATTTTTTCTCTCTCATAGTTCTCTTTTCTCTCTCTTCATTTTTCTTATATCTCCTCTTTTTTCTTTTCTCCTCATTATTTCTCTCTCCTATTTAATTAAATATAAATTTAGTTTAATTAATCAAAATAATACTGAAAAGATAAATCATGTATTTTTTGATAATTTTATTAGTAAGTACATCTAAATGGGGTGTCCAACTTAGAAAATAAACATATCTACATTTAGATGTAAATGTTAATATAGAAATAAATAACATCTAACTGTTCTATCAAAATGATGCATCTAGATGGATTATCTGGCTGGATGGAGTTGTTAAGCGTAGAAATGAACAGAACCTTACTGATGAACTGATGACATAATTTAATAAAAAGATATATACTGAAGAGTAGTCAAAATGGGTAGTCTAGTCTTTTAAATGAAATGAATGGTATGTGTGATAAGATCTCATCCGTCGAATTTGGATGGACGGTGGAGATTAAGAGAAGAAATCAGAGAGTTGGGTGTAGTGAGAAGATAAGACATTACAAAAAGCCAAAGGAAGATGCAACTAGTGACTGTACATTGATGTTCCAGTATGGATCTTCAACTTGTCCTTAACTAAATAAAGTTAACCACTCCTCAAATTTTGTTTAATTTTGAGCCTTATGTTATGGATTAATTGATATAATAGTTTCACTTCATACTGAAATGAAATAAAAAATAAAATAATTATAGGGAACCTTGAACAAATTGTCAAGTTAAGTGTTCATGCTTAAGAATTATGTAAATGTTGTATCATTAGGCTTAACACCAAAATATGTAATCTTCTCTAAACCAAGCATCAATTTGGTCCATTACAATGGGCCCAAAATATATAATCGTTATCATATAAACTCGAAACAATTGGGCCCAATATATAAACCTTGGAAAATGAAAGTTATCGGGAAAGAGTGGAAATGTGTAAACCGGGATCGGGTATCTCCTAAACCAATTTAAACCGTATAATAATTACTAACTTGTCCCGGTTTAGAATCATAATAAATGGGTCCCAGTGGTAGCCACGTGTCGCAAATGAAAGCTTAAGAAGAGATTGAAATTGGCTTAGGAATATTGTCCGGCGGAGAATCATAGAAGAAGAAGAACTCTTTAGATTCATTTTTTCTATTTTGTACGTATCGAAATCGGAAAAATGGACATTTCTGTTCGAATCTCCGGCTTCAACTCTCCAGATCTCTACCGGATAATCCCAAAATTATCATCCTCCTCTAGATTCCGTTGCTCCAAAAGCGAACCTCCCCGAAACGGAAACGACAAAGGTGAGAGATTCTCAAGGCTGCTTATGATCTCTTCCGAATAGATTAAATTGGGGTTTAATTTGAGTTTTGTTCTCAGGTGGTGATAAATCATCAACGGATTGGGACAAAGCATGGAAGAGTTTTAAGAAGCAGAGCAAGAAGTCATTGTTTTCTCAATTCAACGTAGACAAGTACGTGACTTGGAATCCTAGGAGATCAGAGTTTCCGTTGTCGGAAGAAGTTGATCCTATAAAAAGAACAGAGAGATCTAATCTGATGCTTTGGACAAGTCCAAGGTTTACACTTGTCGGAGCCATCGTCATTGTTTCATTCCTTCTTCTCTACACCATTCTTGCTCCTGTAAAGTGAACTTTTTTCTCATTCATCACCAAAGTCATTTATTATGATAATGGTGTAAGCATTCTGATCAGATCCTGAATGTGTTTTTACTAGCCACATCAAATTCTCGCAGAATATTGTTTGTAAAAGAACCAAAGTTAACGAATATGAATGTAGTTTCAAATTGCAAGACTATTCATCAAGATGGTACTAGACTTTTGGGATTAGTCATACTCGTGATGTCAAAAACCATCAGAGCTGGTGATGCCAAAAACCATCGGACTATAATAGTGTTAGCTAAAAATTGTAATTTTTAAACATATATTAAAATATTAATATATTATGAAGTTATGATATTCACAAATTTTCCAAAAATGGTAGAGGGACTCAACCTTGTGTAGTGATTAAAAATTGATTTGAAAACATTTATCTAGTTTGAGTCAGTCTAAGACGTGTTAATTAAGGAAATATAACATGCTCGAAGTTACATTATTCCAACTTACATAGAAAATGTTATGCAATTATTGTTTCAATAATTTGTCAAGAATTATATAACATCTTAGGTTTTTATAAGACCTTTTAAAGTATTTATACATTTTTAGACCTCAGAATCCACTGCCCGCCGCGACTTCATGAAGCTTTACAAACAAATGGGCCTTTTTCTAAAAGTTAATTATTTGTATTTGGTCAACGTAAAATATTCGATTTAAATAATGATTTTCGAGTTCCTATGTATTTCAATCATAAATTAATCTCAAAACTATATAACAAAAAAAATATAGGACTAAAAATATAAAAGAGGTTTAGGTTTAGTTTAAAGGTGAGGGAGAGCTGTGTCATGCTGACTAGTTACTTATTTTTACTTTATTTAATTTGGTTTACCAACTTATCTTTCAACATCTTAATATGTCATTGCTTTCATCTTCTTTAACTGATTTTATATAACCATGTATTTACAATTTATACTCCATTCATTGCTTAGAGAATATAAAACATCTTTTTATTTTATATAGATTATTCTTATTTAGAGGTGTTTGTAAGAGAGAAATACATATAAATTTGAGTTTTTGAAAGAGATGATTATTGTGTTTGAAAAAAAGAAAATAAAGAGATGATAATTGTATGTTGACAAAAATAAGTAGATGATAGCATCAACTAGTAGTAACCAACAAATTTGACGTTTTACAATACATAGATATAAGAAAGACGGTAATACCAAGACCATCATAATCTGGTGGATAGATTGTCCAATTACGTATTCGGCATCCAAATTTAATTCTTACGAGTCGTATAATACACATGATATTTGTGCCAGAAAAACCTATAATTATCACATTTCGAACCGTTAATTGAATAACATCAATATATAAAAATAAAAATATTAGTTTAGTCCTAAGAACTGACCGGTAATTAGTTTGTACCAATACAACAAAAATGATGATCTTGTTTCGAAACACAAACTTGAATCGAAACTGTACGGACATGATATTAAAAATTGTTCATCTTTCTTCTTGTCGTAAAACTGGTGAGATTCATGCTGTGGCTGTGGGCTGGAAATGTCCAAACATAAACATCTGTAATCATGTACTTATTATACATAAAAACTTGTCAATAGGGAATCTAAATTATGATAACATTACTAATACTAATTTATAAAGAAAATGACATGAAGCAATAAAGAAGACATGATCCAGAACCATTTTTCGAGACATCATCATGAATATAAAATAGATATAGAATCCTTCACGCTTTATTACAGCTTTTTCAATGAATAGAGAAAAATCAAATCAAATCTTTTACTTCTAAAATTTGTTTCTTCAAAAAAAAATACTTTAGAAAATTTGTTGATAGCATGTGTTTAATTATTACTTTATAAGTTTATGACACGCAATGACCTTGAAACTCGGAGATGATTTCAAGAACTCAGAACAAAAGCTGATGTATTCACTTACATCATTAAATTGTGTCACTTCATATATATACTATAAATATACACAAGTCAAAATACATTGAATTTATCTCTCATTTAGACTTTTGAATTTCTGATTCCAGAGAAGCCAAACTCGTTAAGCTAAACCATGGCTCATATGGTTGGAGCAGACGAGATTGAGTCGTTAAGAGTGGAGCTTGCAGAGATTGGAAGAAGCATCAGATCATCGTTCAGGAGACGCACTTCGAGTTTAAGAAGCACCTCTTCAAGATATGAATTTGATAATGATGGTGATGTTAATAATCATGATGATGCAGAGTATGCTCTGCAATGGGCAGAGATTGAGAGATTACCAACTGTTAAACGAATGAGATCGACTCTTCTTGATGATGGCGATGAGTCCATGACTGAGAAAGGAAAGCGAGTTGTAGATGTCACAAAGCTTGGAGCTATGGAACGTCATTTGATGATTGAGAAACTCATCAAACACATTGAGAATGATAATCTCAAGTTGCTCAAGAAAATCAGAAGAAGAATAGACAGGTAAGTTAAACAATTTCTACTAAAAGAAGCTTTGCCCTTTTGTGATTTTTGGTTTCAAGAAAGTTTGAAACTCTGTGTGTGCAGAGTCGGAATGGAGTTACCAACCATAGAAGTGAGGTACAAGAATATAAAAGTGGAGGCTGAGTGCGAGATTGTTGAAGGGAAAGCACTTCCAACACTGTGGAACACTGCCAAGCGCCTTGTCTCAGTGAGTACTCAACAATTTTCTGCAAAATCACAGATTTGTTAGTGTCTTGATTCTTATTTCTAAGTTGCATTCTATGTTTTCTCTAATTCTCCAGGGACTGGTGAAGCTCACAGGTGCAAAAACACGTGAAGCCAAGATAAACATTATTAATGATGTTAATGGCATTATACGGCCGGGAAGGTTAGTAGTTGAAGAATTACTGTATCTTCTGACTAGTCTTTATCAAAGTTTTAAGTGTGTTATGTCTTGTTGTTGTTGCAGGTTAACACTTTTGCTTGGTCCTCCTGGATGTGGAAAAACGACTATGTTAAAGGCCTTGTCTGGAAATTTAGAAAACAATCTAAAGGTTTTTATGATGAAAGCAGTTATATCATTTTCTTTTGGAGATTTTTGTTTTTGTTGCAGATGTGTGAAGTGTGGACCTTTTCTCTTGGTTTTCCTTTATGTTTCCACAGTGTTCAGGTGAAATCTCTTATAATGGACACAGACTGGACGAGTTTGTTCCTCAGAAAACCTCGGCGTATATAAGTCAATATGATCTGCACATTGCTGAAATGACAGTGAGGGAGACAGTTGACTTCTCAGCTCGTTGTCAGGGTGTTGGTAGCCGAACAGGTAGAGTTTATCAATCAATTAATGTCCCCCTGAGTGCAATAAAATGTATGTACCATTGATTTTTTTCCCTGAGAAAACAGATATTATGATGGAAGTCAGTAAAAGAGAAAAGGAAAAAGGAATTATTCCTGACAATGAAGTGGATGCTTACATGAAAGTACAATCCCCCAACCTTCTCTAATCCCTAAAGTTTTTACTTAAACTAGCCTTTAAACTTGGTGGTTGATTATAGAATTCTTACTTTTTTTTTAGGCAATATCTGTTGAAGGACTTGAAAGAAGTCTGCAAACAGATTACATATTGAAGGTATAATCTCTTTCATAGCTCGGATGATGATTTGGCAATATCTGTTGAAGGACTTGAAAAGAATTCTGCAAACAGATTACATCTTGAAGATATAGTTCCTTTTGTTTGTTTCTTATATCTTCTGTTGCATTTGCAGATTCTCGGACTTGATATTTGTGCAGAAACATTGATTGGAGATGTGATGAGGAGAGGTATATCAGGGGGCCAAAAGAAACGTCTTACCACAGGTTTAGCTCGGATCCAGCAAGATGTTAATCTTTTGGTGACATGTTTTTTTTGTCTGAAGCAGTACATAAACCTCTAAATATTGTGCAGCCGAGATGATCGTAGGTCCTACAAAGGCTCTATTTATGGATGAAATAACAAACGGCTTAGACAGTTCCACAGCGTTTCAGATTGTCAAGTCTCTTCAGCAGCTGGCTCACATATCAAGCGCTACTGTACTTGTTTCACTCCTTCAACCCGCCCCAGAATCTTTTGACCTCTTTGATGACATTATGTTGATGGCAAAAGGAAGAATCGTGTATCATGGTCCACGTGATGAGGTCCTGAACTTCTTCGAGGAGTGTGGATTCCGATGTCCTGAAAGGAAAGGTGTTGCAGACTTTCTTCAGGAGGTAAAAACCAAAGCTTTGTCCACTTAAATACCATTTTTTTGCTTTTGAAGTTATGAGTTGGTAATTGTCTCTTGTTCTGTTTTGAAGGTTATATCCAAAAAGGACCAAGCACAATACTGGCGACATGAGGATTTACCTTATAGTTTTGTCTCAATAGAAATGTTGTCAAAGAAGTTCCAGGACATGAGTATTGGTAAAAAGATCGAGGACTCTTTGTCTAAGCCATATGACAAATCCAAAAGCCATAAGGATGCTTTGTCCTTCAGTGTCTATTCTCTTCCAAACTGGCAGCTGTTTGTAGCATGCATATCAAGAGAGTATCTTCTCATGAAGAGAAACTATTTCGTCTATATTTTCAAGACATTTCAGGTATAACATGAAGCTTCCAATCCACAATTTTTTTCCTTATGTCTTCTTTCGATGTCAATAGTTTTCCTGAGCTTTCTAGCTTTTTGTGCGCAGCTTTTCATGGCTGCATTCATCACTATGACTGTGTTTATCCGAACACGGATGGGTATTGATATCATTCATGGAAATTCTTACATGAGTGCCCTCTTTTTCGCCATCATTATACTTCTTGTTGACGGATTCCCAGAGTTGTCTATGACGGCTCAACGCTTAGCAGTGTTTTATAAGCAGAAGCAGTTGTGTTTCTATCCAGCATGGGCTTATGCAATCCCTGCAACAGTATTAAAGGTCCCTCTCTCGTTCTTCGAATCTTTCGTTTGGACCGGCCTCACATACTATGTCATTGGATACACCCCTGAAGCTTCCAGGTGAGCTTTCCTCTCTGTTGCTTGGTATTTAACCTAGGAAAAGGTTCAGATTCAAGTCTGGAAATGCTCAAACAACTGTAAAATGATGTAAAGTAATGTTCCAGGTTCTTCAAGCAGTTCATTCTACTGTTTGCTGTTCACTTCACCTCTATATCCATGTTCCGGTGTCTAGCTGCGATCTTCCAGACAGTAGTTGCTTCAATCACAGCTGGCAGTTTTGGTATATTAATCACGTTTGTCTTTGCCGGTTTTGTTATTCCACCACGTAAGACCTTGCCCCAATCCTGTGTTAAATCTTGCCTCAGAAATTGTACCACATGGCTCTAATTTTCTGAGTTTGCTGCAGCTTCTATGCCAGCATGGCTCAAGTGGGGTTTTTGGGTAAACCCTTTGAGTTACGGTGAGATTGGGCTATCAGTAAATGAGTTTCTTGCTCCAAGGTGGAGTCAGGTGAGACTCTCTTAGTCTCTTGCCTTTCTTATGTCTCTTAATCACCCAAGCTTCTTCTTTCTCTGATATGCTCTTCAGTTCTAATCAGTATATTTCTGGTTACATATAGATGCAACCCAATAACATTACCTTAGGACGAACCATACTCAAAACACGTGGACTGGACTACAATGCCTACATGTACTGGGTATCATTTTGTGCATTGTTGGGTTTCACTGTGTTCTTCAACATCATTTTCACTCTGGCTTTGACTTACTTGAAATGTAAGTCACATCATGTACTATGTAAATGTAAGCTATTTCAACACACAAATACCACATACTAAAAACAGGCTAATACCAAATGACAGCACCCACATCATCTCGCGCCATGATCTCTCAAGACAAACTCTCTGAACTGCAAGGAACAGAAGACTTAACAGACGACTCTTCAGTCAAGAACAAGATAAAAAGTGTCCCTGTAAAGACAGAAGAAGATGATCATTCAGGTGAACTCTTGCGAGATGTCTCTCTTTCCATTTCTCTTAATTACCAATCTTCCACTAACACTTTCTCCTGACCACAGGCGAGATGGTCTTACCTTTCAAGCCCCTCACTGTAACATTTCAAGACTTGAACTATTTCGTTGACACTCCCGTGGTAAAATCATCATCAACTCAAACTATAAACCAAGATTTTCGCCATTAATCTTGCTAATATTTGATGTTTCAATGATGATTTTCAGGAGATGAGAGACCAAGGATACGATCAGAAGAAGCTGCAGCTTCTCTCAGATATCACAGGAGCCTTCCGTCCCGGAATTCTAACGGCATTGATGGGCGTGAGTGGAGCCGGAAAAACAACTCTTCTCGACGTTTTAGCCGGAAGAAAAACGAGTGGATACATTGAAGGCGACATTAGAATCAGTGGATTCCCTAAAGTCCAAGAAACGTTCGCTAGAGTCTCAGGTTACTGCGAACAAACAGATATTCACTCACCAAACATTACCGTCGAAGAATCTGTGATTTACTCCGCTTGGCTTCGTCTAGCTCCTGAGATCGATTCCAAAACCAAAACCGTAAAGCCTCTGTTTTTTCTCTTCTCTTTCATCAAATCGACTCAAAATCCAAAACTTATTAGTGACTCATGGAAATATATATAGAAATTCGTGAAGCAAGTTCTGGAGACGATCGAATTGGATGAAATCAAAGATTCATTGGTGGGAGTCGCCGGAGTGAGCGGATTATCCACAGAACAGAGGAAACGACTAACGATTGCTGTGGAGTTGGTGGCGAATCCGTCGATCATCTTCATGGACGAGCCCACGACAGGTTTGGACGCAAGAGCAGCCGCCATTGTTATGAGAGCTGTGAAAAACGTCGCCGATACTGGACGAACCATCGTCTGCACTATTCATCAACCTAGTATTGACATTTTCGAAGCTTTTGACGAGGTAATTGCATAATCTTCTCTAAAAAAACAAAACTTTTTATATTATCTAATTAGATCTGAAATTTAAACCATATTAACTACTGTAACTTGAAATTTTTTCAGTTGGTCCTTCTTAAAAGAGGTGGTCGAATGATCTATACAGGACCATTAGGTCAACATTCATGTCATATTATCGAGTATTTTGAGGTAACTTTTGCTTTAAGTTATCTTTTTATTCTATGATTGTTTCTACCAAAGCTTAGATTACAAAAAACGAATCTTTGTTGTTGGATTGAAATAAACAGAGTGTTCCTGAAATTCCTAAAATAAGAGACAACCACAACCCAGCAACATGGATGCTTGATATTAGTTCACAATCCGTAGAAGTTAAACTTGGGATCGATTTCGCAAACATCTACCATGAATCTGCTCTTTACAAGTGAGTATATCTTCACAACTATGTATAAATTTTTCATAATTCAAAACTTTGTTGGGTTTAATGAAAAATGTGTAATTTTTATAGGAGCAACTCAGAGGTTGTTAAAGAGTTGAGCCAACCAGATTCAGGATCAAGTGATTTACAGTTCAAGAGAACTTTTGCACAAAATTGGTGGGGACAATTCAGATGTATACTTTGGAAGATGAGCTTGTCTTATTGGAGAAGCCCTTCTTATAACCTAATGCGTATGATGCACACATTAGTCTCTTCTTTGATCTTTGGTGCACTGTTTTGGAAACAAGGCCAAAAAATGTAAGTCAAACTCGAAAGTTCAAGTCTTTCATACCTTAATCTCTTTTGTTTTTAACTTGATGCACTTGTGCTGCAGAGATACTCAACAAAACTTGTTCACAGTACTTGGAGCAATCTATGGTTTGGTCCTCTTCTTAGGGATAAACAATTGTTCATCAGCTCTGCAATACTTCGAAACAGAGAGAAATGTTATGTACAGAGAAAGATTTGCAGGAATGTACTCAGCAACAGCTTATGCATTGGGTCTAGTCGTGACTGAGATACCTTATTTGTTAATACAAAGTACAGAGTTTGTGATCGTAATATATCCAATGATTGGTTTCTATCCTTCAGCCTCTAAAGTCTTTTTGGCACTCTACTGTATGTTTACTTCTCTTCTCACTTTCAACTACCTTGCAATGCTCCTCATCGCCACCACACCAAACTTCATGGTTGCTGCAATTGTTCAGTCTATCTTCTATGTTAACTTCAATCTTTTTTCCGGGTTCTTGATCCCTCAAACGGTAAGCTCAATCCTCAGACAAGAATCTTGACTTTACTAAGAAGATAAATGTGTTTTGTAATGTTTTGTTTGGTTGTTTGGAAATTGCAGCAAGTTCCAGGATGGTGGATTTGGTTATATTATCTAACACCAACGTCTTGGACACTTAATGGGTTTTTCTCGTCTCAGTATGGAGATATTCATCAAGCGATCAATGTCTTTGGAGAATCTACGACTGTTGCTAGTTTCTTGAAAGACTATTTTGGATTTCATCATGATCGTTTGGCGATTACGGCGGTTGTTCAAATTGCTTTTCCGATTGCGTTTGCTTCTATGTTTGCTTTCTTTGTTGGCAAACTCAACTTCCAACGAAGATAATCATGACTATTAATCTTCATCTTTTTTGACTTAACAAAAGAATGCCTTTTTTGTGTGAAGATGAACATATAATTTTTGTTTGTTTGTGTGGATGTATATGATTTATTAGAAGATAAAAAAGGCTTTCATATTATGGTTTTTGAGGGATAATTTGTTTTGTTTTACAACCTAAACATCATCAAAATTATATAACAAATATAAAATATTTGATGATCTCAATCATAAATTAAACCTCCAAACTCCAAAACATATTAAATTCTTTAGTCTTTAGTTAGGAGTGATCGAATCTTGATAACAGAATTATTAACTAGGTCATTTAAACCACCAAACGAAGAGTTCGACATATAAACATATTATTTATTTTATATTTGCAAATGAAATGATAAAATTATAAACCATAATTATATATATATGTTTTTATTACATCTTACTTATATATGTTGTAAAAATGTAAAATTTTGTATTTTGATATCTATTTTATTTTATTTTAATATTTAATATGCTTGGTCAACTTTTTGAATTTTCTATTCGACATTGTCTATTCGTGAGTAATATAAATGAAATCAGAAAACCAAAGCCGTCAACGCATGAGACGTTCGGTTTGTACCTTTCTTCCTAATACGAAGAAGGCGTTAAGCTTTTCTCCAACGCCATAGCTAAAAGCTCGACGAGATCCAATACTAAGAAATTATTTTCGACTAAACTTCTCCTGTCAATCGAAATCCTAATTACTCGTCTTCTTTCGATCAACCGTTCATACATTTGATCGAGCGATTCGATAAGGGAATCGCGATGTCAATTCGAATTCCGCCAGCTTCTTGGGATTTTCGCGGTTTCTTATTCTGTTTCATCTTTTTCAGCTCATTCCCGGGTACAAATTAATCTGATTTCGTCCATTTAGTTTTCGAATTTCACTGTTTTTTTTCTTTTTTCTTTTTGAAGATCAGTGATTTTGAGCTTCAGTTTCAAATTGGGAAAGGGTTTCGTTGATCGCATTGTAGTACGTGACAATTTTTTTGATCCTTACAGGAACCATACGAACACAAGAAGTTACACTAGATTCGATTGTTATTTTCAAGACTCACGATTTGTTCTCCAATAGGCCTACAGTCTATTTCCAATGTAAAGGAGAGAACAAGACGGTGTTGCCTGATGTAAAGAGCACCAATGTGTCTTATTCTTTTAAAGGCGAAGAGTCTTGGCAGGTTTGTGTGTTTTTTTAAAATATGGATCAATCTTGAGATAGCTGGTTTCATGCTGATTTGGTTTTGATTTTATGTTGAGTTTTCCATAGCTCTAGCTGAAATTTGATATTGTTTGATTATAAATCAGGAAAAAAGAGCTATCTTTTCCTATGGTTCTTAGCTATTGACTTGTTCTTAGCTATTGACTTATTTTCTTGGGATTATGGTATGTATACATATAGCTTTCAGATGCCACATTGTAATTAAGTTTTAGTTTTGGTTGCCTAGTCTGCTTCAGAATTTAGATCTCAATATTAATTTTGATTTGACGGGATAACTTATGAAAGAGCAATTAGCATCGACGACAAATAGGTTTCTTCATAACTTGGTATAAAGAAGGGTTACTTCGTCTGTGAAACCTAGTTAGCGGGCAGACAAATAGGCTTATCTTATGTTGAAGATTATGATCTATTGTCACTGTCTTTAAGCTCCATCTTCTGTTCTGTTTTCGATGTTTCAGCCACTAACCGAGCTTAAAGGAACAAAATGCAAGAGATGTGGAATCTATGAGGACGACACTTTTAGATATGATACATTTGAAGAATGGGAGCTTTGTCCTTCTGATTTCACAGCAGATGGAAGCTACACGCGTGTCAAAGATAAAGAATTTAATGCTACTTTTATCTGTCATGGATGCTCACAAGTTGGAGGTGGTGCGTTACCAAGCAACACATCTTGACTTTTAGGTTCATTCATTACATGACTACTGTTACCTCCAACTATACACCAAGCTGATTCGGAATTGTCTTTCATTCCAAGTCATAGGTTCTAGCTTGACAGTTAGAGATTCTGTTCTCGAGATGAATATGATTGGGATGATCATATGCATGTTTTTTCTTACTGCAGGTTCAAGTAAAAAATCAGGTGCTGAGAAGGAAGAAGAAAATGGCGGAATACATCCTGCAATTGTGGTATTGATTGTAGTACTCGTGTTAGGCGTAGTTGCAGTGGGACTTTTGGTAGGTTACAAGTATTGGAGGAAGAAGAAACGGCAACAAGAACAGGCTCGGTTTCTCAAGCTGTTCGAAGATGGTGACGAAATTGAAGATGAACTTGGCCTTGAAAATACCATATGAAGCCAAGGTCAGTGTGGTGTAGTTTTACTCAAAAGTCACCTCTATGTACATAGATACGTGCTTGATCGATCTCACAAGCATTTTCGTTTTGGTATGAAATAGAGAGGAGTAAAAGGAAACAGTGATCGACATACAAACATTTGCTTCATCCAAAGACCAATCAATGTTGTTATTTATTTCTGTCACAATCGTTTCTCAAGTAAAAAGGCTAAAAGAATTAGGCTGCAATCGTTTTCGTCAATAAATGAATCTTTTTGTTTTGGGTTCTAAAAATCTCCGCCTAACTCCGATTACTTCCCGATTAATTGCTAGATTTACCTTATCTGCTTCGATTAATGACTAATCCCTACAAGAATTGGTCATCCGATTATTCCTCGCCTAATCCGATTAATTTCCATATAATATGATTAATTTCTATCTAATACGATTATTTTCCGTTTAATCTTTACATATTCTGCTTACTTTTAGATTAGAAGTATAAAACATTTTTTTATTATTATTACTCAGACATTAAGATTGAATTTTTTGATAATCTACAATAGTTTGTGTTCAAAATTTTAATAAAAATCATAAAATTTTGTTTTTATAATATATTTTTATGTGATTATAGTCATTTAAAAATAATATTATATAAAAATTTAACTATAATAAATTAATATGTTTTTAAAACATTAAAATAGCCTAAAACCTAGTCCCCCATTAATCCGATTTTTCGTTACACCCATACCCATACCAAACGATCGATTAAAGCCTAGCGATTTTTCGAACAAGAATTATAACTAAAATAATATTTTATGAAAAAGAACATAGCAGAGGTTTGACACTTGTCTGAAACAAACCAACAAAAAGAGTAATCAAGGAAAGTAAATCCAGCATTGTCATGCAACGAAAAGGATAGTATCAAGAAGGAAGAAAGTGAAAGGAAACAACATCCATTGGTACACAATGCTACATTGGCCTTTAAGCTGTTGAGGGTATGAGAGCCATCAAGGTGACTCACTGCCTTTAGGGGAAGAACGGTTAAGCTCAGCTCCATCATCAATGGGACTCCTGTCTTGACCATTAAGTCCAACAGGACTCTCATCACCTCCAACAATCGGACTCACAGAGTTCCTGCCATTACCATTATCTTTTGGGCTACCATCATAATCTGATCCCTCTTGCTTTCCACGCTTTGGACTGGCATCTATCATTCTTCCGTCAGGACTCAGGCTTTGATCCCTGACTTTTGGGGAAACAGATCGCTCTATTGGTTTAGGACTGCGTGATCTGTCCTCCACACTTCTCTCTCTTCTCACTGGGGACCGCGAGCGACTAATGAAAAAGATAAATAAAAACGTCAACCAAAGGGCGTAAGCCAATAACATCGTGTAGAATTAGCCTAGTCGACATCAGCACGTCTGTCTTACTGACAGCAAAAAAGCATAAAATCATTTCTACAATGCTATATATAAGAGTTGTCTAGTGCATGCTTACGGATAAAACTGGTTAAACATAATACCAGACAATGCTCATAATTTTCATAAGCTTCTTACCACAGAACGGGTTAAATTTAAGGCTTCTCTTAAATTCAGCATTCTTATATATACCACAATTTCCAGTGCAAACCACTAACCTGTAGCTGCGCCCTCTGCTGTAACTACGGCTGTGGCTACGGCTTGGGCTCCTTCGGCGACGAGGGGAGCGGGACTTGACTGGTGACCTGGAGTAACTTCCACCCACTCTGGAGTAATATTTTCCAAAAGAGATATATAAGAGTAAGCTTTTTTTTGGGGTCAATGTATAAGAATAATCTTAAAAGGATAGAAAACACTCCAAAACAAGGATTTTAAAAGATAAGTACCTGGCTTTCTTCGGACTAGGGCTGTTTTTGCAATTTCTCTCAATGTGTCCTCGTTCTCCACAGCGGTAACATTTGTTCTTCCAGTCTCCTGCTGTGCAGTCTCGAGCCCAATGACCATCGACGCCACAATTAAAACAGCGACCAGAACCAGGAGGTGGACCTCTGGCCCCATTATCACGAGAACCACGAGGCGCCTATTGCAAATTCATGATTTACCTAGACATCAGTAACATTTCATCCAGAACATCACCAATGGAGAATCAGTACTATAGAGATGCGAAATAACTAACCCCTCTTGATGCCTCCACAGTGATACGGCTTCCATCAAAATCCCGTCCATCCAAGTAATATCTTGCGTCATCAGCATCACGAGGATCACTAAATTCCTGTTCTCAAAATGTGTGGGCCAATAATACATGCATAGTGTATAAAAAAAATGTTTGGTATGCATGACTAACTTAAAAAATCAGACCCTTAGATAAAGGAGGTGGTAATTATTATACTTACAACAAAGGCATAATCACGCTTCATATCCACATCGCGTACTCTGCGGAAATTGTTGCCAGAAAATCAAGGCCATCATTACTTAAGGTACTTCCAAACACCATTTTTGAGATTTGGGGCCATTTCCATTAAAAACATGCAATTAATCTACAAACAAAATCGCCGATGCACCCTCTATACACGTGGCGAGAATTTCCACCAATTACACCAAGTCCACCCACTCATCAAACATCTCCAGGTTAGGCAAACCCCCAGAAACCTTCAACAATACCATTAAAGTTAAGAAAAAAACAGAACACTAAGCCTAGATCCAGATTTTTCCCGCATGGATGAAACTACCAATGCAATAGTTATAAATACCCTTTGATTCTAATGTTAAGCTTTGGATATATATCCCCTGCACAATATCAAAGCGAAATCATTCCAGATTCACTCCAAAGAACAATTAACAAAATTCAAACACTTGTCTCCCCAAGAACACATAGAACAAAAGAGAACAATCAAGACAATAAGAAAAACAACTTTTTTAAAAAAAATAAGAGATTTTTACCTTCCATATCTGCTAAAAAGACGCTCAAGGTCCCTGGTACGAGTTCTAGATGATAAGCGGCCAACATAGAGGCGAGTGTTTCCATAGCGATCATCATGGCGAGGCATTATCAAGCTGCAAATTTTGCAGCATAATTTATCAGGATTCAGACGCTAATATATACATCACATGAAGAAGAATGACAGTAACGTCTTAAAATTATAGAAACGAAATAAAAATGAGCAAAGATCCGAGAGCTCGAACACTAACTCAGACCAATACGAGGAATCCCATGTGGATGTCAGAACAAAAATCAAAAAACAAAGACGGATATAAATCCCTAATCAGATACAAAGTATAAGACCTATAAAAACATCTAAAGAGAAGAAACAAGAACGAGAAGCCAATTGAAATCGATAACCTAGAGATCGAAGAGCAATAAACCAGAAACAGAAGGATCCAATCAAACAAATTCTTCATACCTGGAGACAAAGGAGGAGAATGCGAATCGCAGTAACCCTAAAAGTATTCGAAAGGAAGGAGGTGAACCGCGGATAACACTGCGATAGTCTTCAACCCCTATCTAATAAATGTAGAAACAAACGAGATTCAACGGTTTAGATTCGTTGTTGGTCATTTTAATCAACGGTTTAGATTTAACAGCGTGATAATCGTCGATGTTACCAATATACAATATTTTTTATTGGGCCTATTGTATATTCTTAAGCCCATTAAAGAAGTTGTTGTAAATACGTAATTTTGTAATTTTTCATAAGTACATCATCTTTGGTTGGTTACCCTAATCATTTTTTTTTCAAATAAAATTTACAAAAGGAGAAAACAGATTATAAATCAGCGACGTTTGTTCTTGCTTCCGATCAAGAGTGTGAAGTAGAAGAGAACTCTAAAGAAGAATCCCCAAGCGACAGTGATCCAAAAGCAATTCCATTTGCTGATCTCTGTGATTCCTTGTTGCTTCAGAATGTCGATTCCCGTTGTAACGCAAGTCTCCGCCGTTACGTTGATCCCTAAAACGCCGCTTATGCTCTTCAGGAGGTTGATTTTCACGGCGGCTGGAACTTTTCCGAGAGGGGAATTGTCGAACATTTGGATCCCTCGGACGAAGCATTTCGTTGGATCTTCGAATTCGTTTTGTAGAACACCTTCGTAAGGGTATTTCACGAGGGAGAGGTAGTTGAACCAGATCCAGTAGAGAGGGATTCGATCTCGAGAGATGAAAAATCCGGAGAAGAGTAGGAAATAAGCGAGGATTGCTACAACCACTGTGAATCCGATCATCACGTGCGAGACCACGCCGGATAAGAAAGTCACGAAGGAGCTTCCGGCCCAAAACGCTGCAAGGATCGTCAAGTAGTAAAAGAAGAATCCCACGGAACCTCCGGCGAGTCCTACGGCCCAGAAAGTTGTGGCGGCGAAGCTAGCAGATAAGATTATCAAAGCAGGGATTGAGATTATTGTGTGAGCGAGGACGTAGGAGGATCTCCGGTAAGCATTGTAAGCTGTTTCTCTCATGAATATGTAGCGTTCCTGTAGAAATACTGGTATTGCTTCTGCACATGTATAAAAGGTTGTGGACATGGCGAATGCAAAGAACCCTAAGCGTTCTTGTATACCTCTTGGAGAATTGTCTAGTTTCCAGAAAATTGTGGCTAGGATGAGTCCGGTGATGAGAACAGCTCCGAGGCGGATTCCGAAAAGCTCTGGTTGCCTTCTTGAGTTTAATATAGATCGTTTGCCAATTACAAGCAATTCGGTCCAGAATGGGTTTGCAAAGGTTTGAAATGAGGATTTTAGGTTTGTTGCTCCGGAGACAAGTTTTCCTCTTGAGATACTTGCGCTGATTGCATCTTTGAGAGATACATTTGTGTTTCTTCTGCTCTGGCTTGAGGTTTGCTTTGCTCGCCATTGCTTGTGGAACTCGACTAGGGTTTTGGTTCCTTCTGGCGAATCTTCCAACTCGCGGATGAGATCGAGTGCAAACTCTGGTTTGTTCTCGTTTTCAGGAATAGGGTGACCGAATTCCGAGAAGAACCGAGGTAGATGTGTTGGGGAGCCGCTGTAAACTGTGTTTCCCCTAGATAGGAAGATTAACTTATCGAGTAAGCCCAAGATTCTGTAACTCGGCTGATGGATCGACATGATAACAATGCTGCCACTTTGTGCGATTCTCTGAAGCACTTTGACAACCATGTATGCACTGGTAGAGTCGAGACCAGAGGTTGGCTCATCGAGAAAGAGGATAATCGGGTCATGGATTATATCAGTTCCAATTGACACCCGCCTCCTTTCTCCTCCAGACACACCTCTGTGCCCCTCATCTCCAATCACAGTTTTCGCTGCGTTCCTCAGACCGAGCTGATCAATGAGAGCTTGAACTCGTGCCTTCTTCTTCTTCTTAGAAAGCGAGCTTGGAAGCCTGAACTCCGCCGAAAACATCAAAGTTTCTTCCACGGTAAGCATGGGGAAGAGAAGATCGTCTTGCATCACATAAGCCGATATAACTTTGTGCAGGTTGGATTCAAGAACTTCTCCATTTAAAGTAATAGAGCCGTGTAAGCTCTCTTTTGCAATCCTATTGGCTAATGCATCGATCAGCGTAGATTTCCCTGACCCGCTCGCTCCAAGAACAGCCATCATCTCTCCTTCACGGGCTTCACCAGAGATTCCATTCAGCAGCACCTTAGTATTCATCTCAATATCATCACGATCAAAAGGCGAGTTCCCGCAACAAGTAATGGGTTTAAACTTCTTCTGGATCTTCACGCTGTAAGTCAAGTCTTTGAAGGAAAGAAGAAACGGAGAAGAAGAACCCACGCAAGAAGACGGAACCGAGTCCCAGAAATTGGAGGCAACTGCGACATCCAAAGCCCGACTCTGGTCATCTCGCTTATCTTCCACACTCATGAGAAGTTCTGCAAGTGTGACAGAGACTCGTGCTGTGTCTCTCTGAGATCTCTGAAGCTCCACTGACTTATGGATATTGTAAAACAGAGGGAGGCCATCGCCGTTGAAGTTCCGTCTTCCCGGAGATAATTTACCTAGCAAACCAGACATCACTTGAATTAAATGATTTGGCCCCAGGTATTGTGTCTTACTTTATAGGATATTTGGATGGAAGAATGAGGGAGAAATTTGTCAATATGTTTGGTGATCTCTAAGTATCTAACTTTGAGCTGTTTGAATTTTGTAGCTTTTGACACATACATACGTAGCTTTATTTTTCTATATTTGTATATGTATATAACTTGAAGTTAAGAGTAGGTGAAGAGTTGGAAAAATTCTCATTTTTCTATCAATGTTAAGGTCCTCTGTAAAAAAGATAATCGAGTTTTGGTGGTTTTGCTCTTAAAGTGGAAGATTATTACTGCATTGGAAATTTGGAGTTGCGTGTTTTTTCAATCTCCATTTAATCTCTGCCGAATTTCATGGATTGACAGCAAGTAAAGAGAGGTAATAAAAGTTAAGCACAATGTCAGGAATATTGTCGATATTAAAAATTAAAAACATGTCAGGAATAACATAATTTAACACTAAAAACGATTATAACATTTTTCTGGCCTCTGATATATATGTCACGAGATTTTTTAAGATTTGTTTGTAGTCACGAATTTTCTATATTCACTTACAAGCTGTAAGCCTGTAAGTGTTGTTTTCTTTGTTTCTATTGTAAGACTAAAATAGCAAGTTGTGAAACTCTGCTTTTCGGTGTGACAATCTTTGACTAAAAACAGATTGGATCTGAGGATTTGTAAGGGTCGGAGGATTGGTGCAACAAAAACAAGTGAATGGAAAGATTATGGCATCAAAACATGGAGACGTTTAGCTTTTATTTTGAACGTGCACACGAAAGCCGAACAAGTATTGTCAGTAGGAAAATGTAAAATAAAGTATAACTTGACTAGTTAGGTTTGGTGTGGCTGTTATATCTGTTTTATTGATTATCTTACCTTCATTTAACCCAATTCTTACAAGAAATCTGAACAGAGTTCCTCTAATATATACTCATGTTGATTTATATGCGGCCTGTCTCCATCCAGTTGACTCAACCAAAGACATATTTTATGAAATGGACACTTAACTACTGTTTTACATGTAGAAATCAGTTAAGAATATTTTGTAATGTTGATTCAGTTTAAGTACGACTTTTTCTCTGATTAGTTTTACAACTTTCTGCTTCCTAGTAGATATTTTGCTAAATTATCCAGATAAACTACTACTTATATATAAAATTTGGATTTTGAGAAATGTTTTTGTTAAATGGTTAAATGTATACACTTATAATTTTTTCATCAAAATCTGATTACATAGAATCGCGTAGTTTTGTGTTATATAACATGGTAGAGTTTGAAGTTTGAGGATTTTGGGCGATGGATTGGAATATTGGATCTATTTGTTCTAAGAAAAAAACTTTGAGATATTCAAGAAGAATTAAAAATTCAAACCTTGCGTAAATATGTAACAAATGGGCTCTTTTTGGCTCTTATGGACCTTTATTGGGTTGTAAAAGCCCATATTATAAAACTGAAGGAGTTTTCCGTAATTTATGAATCTGACGAAAATGTTGGATAATAGTCCCAAATACTCAAACGAAAAACACGTTAAATAATGAATAATAATCCAATCACAAAATAATATCTATATTGTGAAATGACCTTAATTAGATAAATCACATTCAAGAAGCGAAACATATATATATTGCTGTACCTGAAAATATATATAAAGAAATAAAAGAAATGAGAGCGATCATACATTCGCATCATACATCGCTCTTACGGTTGAATCTGTCTACAGATCCATAAGTTTGTTCCCGGCAATTCTGAGATCTCTTTTTCACCGGCGACGACCTCTCATCGGAGAAGATGAAGCAGCTTCACAAGCAAATGAGCTCGAAGCGTGATGACGAAACCATTCCCATGAGCCAATCCAGTCCTTACTCTCCCAAGGCCTTAAAGCATCCCAGATCTCTTCCTAGATCGCTTCATTATCTCTTCCGTGAACAGAGACTCCTTTTCATTCTCGTTGGGATCTTGATCGGCTCCACTTTCTTCATCCTCCAGCCTTCTCTTTCTCGTTTAGGCGCCGCTGAGTCTAACTCTCTCATTACCAGATCTGTTTCATATGCCGTCAGTGATTCCACGCCTTCCAGGATGACTTTTAATTCCGGTGGTGCCGCAGGTAAAACCGGTCGGGTTCCCGTCGGTATCGGACGTCGGAGATTGAGAATCGTGGTCACCGGTGGAGCTGGATTTGTTGGTAGCCATCTCGTTGATAAGCTTATCGGTAGGGGAGATGAAGTGATCGTAATTGATAACTTCTTCACCGGTAGGAAGGAGAATTTGGTTCATCTATTCTCGAATCCTAGGTTTGAGCTTATTCGACACGATGTGGTTGAGCCAATCCTCCTCGAAGTCGATCAGATCTATCACTTAGCTTGTCCAGCATCGCCTGTTCATTACAAATATAACCCAGTGAAGACTATCATATCCTTTTGTTTACTTCTATATGCTGGCATCGTTTTGCTATTGCGTATCGTAATATGTTCTGATTCCATGTCTACTGTTTCGATTTAGGTGATTCTGATAGATTGCTTGCATCTAAGTAGGAGTTATTTTTCCGGGGATATATTTAGAATCTCTTACAATTATTGTAATATTTTGTGATGAAATGCTTCCACTGGGAATATACTTTCGTATTATGAGGATATTTGCTGATCCTTGACGATGGCTTTACAAGACAAATGTAATGGGCACTCTCAATATGTTGGGTCTTGCAAAGAGAGTTGGGGCAAGGTTTCTGCTCACCAGCACAAGTGAAGTCTATGGAGATCCCCTTGAGCACCCACAGAAAGAGACGTATTGGGGGAATGTGAACCCAATCGGTGAGTTGGAAAATTCTGTATTTGCTTCCGAATTTGTGAGATTTGTATAGGAGAGGTTGATCACTAATTGCTGCTATCTTTTTATAGGTGAGAGGAGTTGCTATGATGAAGGAAAGCGTACTGCAGAAACCCTGGCCATGGATTATCACCGAGGTGCAGGTGTGGAGGTAAATATTGTGATAAAAATACCCATGGGTTGTATATTGCAAGCTCTTAGTTCACTTAATGGAGAAATTATACAATTTACAACTCATACTCATTCACACATGGAATTTCGTATCCATTAGTTTCCAAATCATCTCCCTGCTGTATATCAAGTTGTTTACATTTGATGATGTTAGTTTTTTTTTAATGCTTTTTTATGTTGGAATGTTTAGAACTGATGACTGTTTGTCACAAATCGCCAGATATAAGTCTGATCTCTAATTACATTTTCAATTTTCAGGTTAGAATTGCTCGAATTTTCAACACGTATGGACCCAGAATGTGCCTTGATGACGGGCGTGTTGTTAGTAACTTTGTTGCTCAGGTTTAGCTCTTTCATCAAAACATTAAGGCAGCAACTCTTTTCTTAACCTTTCTAAAACACTCTGACAGCACTATGATTTAAATATATGCAGAGCATCCGCAAACACCCAATGACTGTTTATGGTGATGGAAAACAAACTCGAAGCTTTCAATATGTTTCTGACTTGGTACGTAGCAACCTCTGTTTTCAATCCACTCTGCTGTATGATTGATTTCCCCAACCAGTGAAAAAGATATATTACCATGATATCTAACTAAGAACTTTCTTTCTAGGTGGAGGGACTTGTAGCGTTAATGGAAAATGATCACGTAGGACCCTTCAATCTTGGTAACCCAGGAGAATTCACAATGCTTGAGCTTGCAGAGGTTTGCTTTACTTTTATCATTTCCTTTTTCGCCCCTTCAAAAAAGAAAAATGAAAGCCAAATGAGAAGATTTAGGCCTGGTCATGAATTTCTTTGGTTTGGGTTGGTTTTGTGAAGAACCGATCCAAACTTCGAATTGTACTTTACCGTGTCGTGTAAAGTCTGGTTAGGTTGTAGTTTGAAAGAAAATCATTTGATATAGTTTTTAGGTTCATCCTTAGAAACTCGGTTTGTTTTGGGATCTTAGAATGATAATATGAACAAGAAACGCTGATTTCAATGGGAACAATGTGTGCAGGTGGTTAAGGAGGTGATCGATCCAAGTGCGACCATAGAGTTCAAACCAAACACAGCAGACGATCCTCACAAGAGGAAACCAGACATAAGCAAAGCAAAGGAATTGTTGAACTGGGAACCAAAAGTGTCTCTACGAGAGGGTCTTCCACGCATGGTCAGTGACTTCCGTAACAGAATCTTAAACGAAGACGAAGGCAAAGGTCTTTAAATCAC
>WJSH01000027.1:108275-118920 GCA_009757365.2 Lepidium campestre | reverse complement strand
CATGTTACATTGTTGTCATGTTAGTGTCAAACAATACAATGTTACCATGTTATGTTCGCTCTTACCCCCTTATGTTATTACCATGTTACGCAAAATCATATCGTACGTTATCCTACTCCTACAATCTTATGTTACAATATTTACCTTAATACATTTTTGTCATGTTACTGTCAAAACATTACAATGTTACCATGTTATGTTCTTAATTACGTTCCGTTTATATAACAAGGTAAAACATTACAATCTAATAACATTATACTAAACGCATGTTACCATGTATTCTATATTCTTTACCACTCTAACACGTTACCCTAGTTTTCCAAATAATTATCTGCACTTTAGCCTGAATAGGGGTATTTCAATCCTAATTTTATGAACAGTTCCCTATGTCATTTCTCTCAGCTAGTTACTTAATTACATAAAACATTATGTATATTTACTTCAATCACCCTAAAAATTAACCAAACTATTTAATAGAGCTTTTACATAATTTTCAAAAGATTAGTTAGGCAACGTTGAATATAATCAACTATATGATTAATTATGATTATTATGTGTACAAATTGTCCTCCTAACAATGACAAATGTAATTTTTTAAGTCTCTAACAAAGGATAAGTTCTTAAGAGCTAGCTCACCAAATATAACTAGAAAACGACATAAATTCTTGTAGTTAGCCTTCGTTTTCAAGATATTTAATCTGACACATTGCTCAAAATACAGGTTTGATGACTATGAATGGTAACATTTTCTCCAAATCAAACAATTATCTTTTATCGTATCAAATCTATGATTAGATTATGAATTTAATTACTATAGTACTCATGTTTAATGCCACATTAATTGCGTTTACTACATGAAGAACTATCATTGACCAAATATATAAACAAGGGTGGAATCAAATTTACATAAAAAAAGTCTCGAGTCAAACCTTTAACACTACGTGCCAAAAAGTCCATTATAAAGTTTAGAGAACCCATAATTAAATTAACCGAGAAGAAATACAATAAATTTTTAAGTCTTCTAAGTACTCTATGTAAAATGTAAATGCTGCTCAATCATTTGGGTTAGCTCTATTATGTATGACATTGTCCACAACAAGACTTGAACTTCCAAATGCAAAGATGATATATTTCTTCTAATTATGTGGGCTCCTACACATGAGCTTAGCATTCGGGAAACAGAATCACAAAGAATATTATGAATCTTTCACCTGTTTACGTTCTTAAATGTGTTTTATATGTAAGGAAATATAAATAATTCACCGCAAGTAAGTCCGTAACAAAAGAAAGTAAAATCGAAGGGATCGAAAAGAACAAAACAAAAAGCAAATGAATCTTTTAACTTTGAATTTTTGATGTCTCCCTTGATTTACGGGTTTTTTTTGTTGAGATGTTGATGTGAAAATGTTTAATAGATGATAGATCGCCTATATATGCCTACTACTACACACATATCATTACTTTTGTTATTACAATCACTCAAACAGAACTCAATTTATGATCTTCCAAAATTCACTCATTCAGTATTTGTTTAAAGTATGATCTCTGGGGACAAAAATAATCGTTTTTCAACTTTTGTATAAAGTACCACTGTACGAATTTTGGAGTGTTCCCAACAACTACATTTTTACAAGAAATGATTATGTGTTCACAAATCTTTTAAAAATTCGTATTATTTCTGTTAGTTTAACCCCAAAAAAAAAGAATTGTTCTTGCTTGTAGAATACGATCGATAGATATTTGTGTAAAACAAAAAAAACTAATTTTTTCCGATCAGTAGCTTACATTATGATTATTTAAATGAATGAACAATACTTAAGAAAAACGTTGTTGACAAAAACTAATGTTTAGAATTAATTAAGTACAGCTAAGATTCGTGTTTGTAACTAGTAACTCGTAAGTCAATAAAGTATCAATTTAAATAATCATATTAATTCAAGCTTAATATAATAAACAAGTATGCGTATGTAAGTTGTTATATTTAATTGACGAAAAAGTTTTCAGGCGCAAAAAATATACAAAAAAACAATTACAAAAGACAAAAAAAAAGTAAGGTAAAAGCAGATTCCTTTACCTATGTAAGTTGATTCTCATAAAAATTACTGTAATTAACGGTTATGTGTTCGATTCATTAATATGGATGAATCCTACAACCCTAAAACATTTTTTTTAAAGTTTCGAGAAAATTTTAGTATTGAATGAAATTTATTTAGAATATTTAACTCAAGTAGATATGTGTATATATATATATTTGTTGTTTTGTCTATTTTGACAGATTTTGTCTTTGGCTTGTTGATTTGTCAAACGTCCTACTCCATGAAATAACAGGACGAACATTATCTAATCTTTTTAAACACTCACTATCTTGTTAGATTTTGTTGTTTATATATCAGTGATATAAGTGAAGTTGTAATAATTTAATTTCATATAAAGCACTTTAATTAAATCTACATAAGTATTTATGAGTTAAAAATCATGATTGAGTGTCCTTAACACATTAGAAATATGGAAATTATACCCCAAAGTAGTAAAATATTATATCTGAAGATTTTTAGAAGACGTTATTGTAAATGAAAGAAATCTATCAAACTTTACTTTTGAAAATAACATTAAGTAGATATGTGTATATATAAATATATAGATTTTACACACACACATACACTATTTCTTAGATCAAAATTCACAAAATTGAAAAATAAGTATTTTCAAGTTTTGTTGTTCATGTTATCAAAAGAATCTGTGATTATATATCTATTACTTTGGTGTGAACTGAGTGCAACTTTATGGTCTAAGATATTTTCAAGATTTGGGGAACTTCAATGTTCTTTTGCAGATTGGTCGGTCCTTAGTGAATTTGCTTCGCTCAAGTACAAAATTGTTCAGAAAATAACACTCGGAAGAAGAACCACTCAAAAACAATTAATGGACTTCACTATCATCAGTCATCCACTTCAAAAACAATCTACTTAAATCGATTAAAACACAAAAGAAACTTTGAATCTAACAATCAACATAATTCAAATTCTAAAAGTAACTACAAACATGTTGTCCAATTATTTGTTCTAAAGAATAAAGATACTTAAATCGATGTTGTTCCTAGTTATATATAATTGTAGACATCTTATATAATAAAAAAAGTATTTAGTTTTTATAATAGATCTTGGAGGTTAGTATGACTTTTGATCCATTATCCATCATAATTTCTCAATATTAAAAGAACTACAATTACATTAGATATCATGTATGGTTCGAAGTCTAGATCATGTATATTATATAATAAAGTTTATAGAAAATTCAATAAGCTATAAGTTTAGTCATTAGATGTAGTCTCATACTATTAAATTAGATGGATTATCTATCTTGATTAAATTATCTACTGTTAAAAGTCTTAGTTTGTAAGATATTATAAAAAAAACAAAGTGTAAATAAGTGTCGGTTAAGTGAAAATTAAGGTATTAATTAAGATTAGTGGAAGTGAACCAAAACCTTTGTGAAAAAGTTGAAGAAAAAAGTAGAGAAGAAGAAGACAACAATGTGATTAATTACTTGTTCAACTTGTACACTATTTTAACACCTACCTCATCTCTAATCTTTACTCCATTTTTTGAAAATTTAGATTTATTCCTCTTTTTACTCTTTTTTATATAAAATAATCTATACACACATCTTAACATTAAAAAAAAAATATATCTAAAAACACTTTTAAACTTAGTAAATAACTCAAAAACAAATTAGCCTGCAAGGTGGTAATCTAGTGACGAGCGAAAAAGATTTAGGGCAACACTACCCAATTCAAACCTCACTTAACGCATCTTTGTGTGATATTTTCAAAGGTTTTCATCTGGTACCTTCTTATTCTCGGATGTAATCGGTTTAGGATAGAAGTAATGTTCTACCTCTTGAATTTTAACTAATCCGAGATGAAAAAAGAAAAAAAAAACTAGAAAACATAGGAAATATATTTGGTTAAAGAGGAATGGGAGTCTAGGACCCAAGAAAAGAAGAGTGAGTAGGTCAAGTAAGTACACATTTATAAACCTCTTATCAATTTTTACGCATTTTGTTTGCATTCTACCTGACAACTCACAACGACTCTATTGACTCACTTAACATTATATATAACCTTTTTTTTTCTTCTATCAACACTTTAATAAAAAGTTTATATATTTACCAAATGCCACATAACTATTAACATTTTTTTTTATCTATAATTAGCTGCCAACAACGTCTTACTTTACCCATAAGCATTAATAATTAGATATTTTATAACAATCACAAAATCTGAGTGGGAAAATAATCATCTTTACCAAGTTTGCATTTTAGGTCCTCATTTTATCAGTAAAAATCTAAGCATGCATGGTTTTGCATTAATAAATTTGCTACAAAATCTAAATTTAACTTTCCTCATATTAATTTCATATATCTTCCTGGAACTTGGTAGTACAATAATGCGTAGATTGAGTGTTAGGTGCGTTAATTTGATAAAGTTATAGTTATGAGACCAAATTGACAAAGACTGATTCTACTTGCATTAGACAGACACGTAAACCAAAACAGGCTTCAAGAAACAGCGAATCAGAACCAAAGAATGTGTTAGATTACATCGAGAGAAAGAGATAAGGTTTATTGCAATCAGCTTCGAAATCTACTGCGATTGTGACCATGAACACAATCATACTACTGTCTGGTCACTTTTTACATAAACCGGACATTACAGTCTTGGTTTAGTAAACTGAATTTAATGGAATGTGGGGACCTTTCCTAATGTCAAAATCAAGCAAGAGAATAGGTAACTGAACACAGCATTTATAAGCTTCACCTATAGAAGATGATGCAGAAGAAGAAAATTATCATTTGCGATTGTCAATAAGTGTGGTCCAGTTATAAAACTTCATGAAGGAAAAGATCTTTCTCAAATTTATGACTTTATTGCAGATCACAACTTGTCAATTCGAGGTCATTTTCCGGATTATCTACAGCTAATAGATGCAAGCAATCTAAGCATGTATGTCTGTGCTGTGCATTTGATTACTTGGATAAGCAGAGATTAGAGATTAAGTGTTACTAGTGGATAGTCTTCAGTTCCTTACTGTACCTACAGAACCGTATGCATTTATGACAACGTGTACACGAGATCAAAATGCAATGCGATGATATTAAAGCTTAATATCCAAAACCATATTACACTCGATGTCAAACCTCGTATTGGAATAACAAAGTCAACATGAAACACTTTCCTTTTCAGGCATTTTTAGTAAGATAATCATAGAACTAACAAAGAGTTCATCAACCAACCGTTGATAGCCTTCCTTTAAGATCTTTAGTTCTGCCCCAAACATCATCCAAGGCAACGAGCTAGCACTGAATGCTATAGCAAAAATGCATATGAGTGTGTAAGAGACGACCTTCTCTTATAGTGTGAGTTTAGCAGCCGAGTCTAGAGTTTAATTCAATCACGGTTTGGCTCTTCCTCTCTTGTTTTTCATGATTGGTAAACTCTTCTTACATGGATGGGTTCACAGCCATCAAAAAGACTAGCACTTTTGGTCCATTATGCTGCGCAAATAACTGTCTACATGCTATGGAGGGAGCTAAACAATAGTCTGCATAACAGCTCTTCTTCCTCTGTTTCTGAGGTCTTTAACTCTGTTGACAGAGCAGTCCGTGACACCCTCTTGGCCAAAAGATCGAGGAAGGCTTCGGCAACTCTTTTGACAGAGCAATCCAAACTTCTCTTCTCCACTCAATTTGGACATATGAGCTTTTGAATTCCAATGTCACAGAATTGTTGTTCCATAACATCTCAGAGCAACAAGCAAGCAGTGTATTAGGTTGCCTGAATGACATTAGCAGAAATGTGAGGCTTCACCTTTCATCTCAACCTAAGGAACAAAATGTACATAAGCATCTAGACCATGTGCACAGAGATTGTAATTCAAATTCATCATTAAATCAAATCAAGTATTCAACTAATGAACTTTATATAAGTTACATGAAAAGCCTGCAACAGAAAAACAACAAAATCACATTCTCCCGACTCTACTAAGCATCATTCTTGGCCTCATTACGCTAAAACATTACACACATTCTTATCAAACATTTGATTTTGCCATCTCCTCAGCCATCTCACGCTGCGCCTTCTCTGAAAAAAGCTTTGTTGCT
The DNA here is from genome assembly GCA_009757365.2 of Lepidium campestre. NCBI lineage: Eukaryota > Viridiplantae > Streptophyta > Magnoliopsida > Brassicales > Brassicaceae > Lepidium > Lepidium campestre. The sequence goes on along the minus strand of WJSH01000027.1, from coordinate 112,758 downwards.
ATCATATTATCCATAAAATACTCTCTGTAAGGATGATTCTTGGGAACAAGCTTCCGAAACTTATCAAACTGTTCCTCTGCTTTGTCTTTCTTCTTCAGCAATGTGTATATAATCCCCTGACAGAGATACGGCCTGAAGTCTCTTGGTTCCTCATTGGCAAGCTCTTGGTAAAGCTTCAATGCTTCGTTATGTTTTCCTTCGATGACCCGAATTTGAGCCACGAGTAGCTTAAAATCTCGAAAATCGTTATTATTATTCTCTTTTTTGCACTTCAACATTGCTTCCTCAATTCTATTCTCTACATCTTTCAAATCAAGACCTGCATCGGAATAAGCCATAAGCAAGCCGTGATAAGCTTCAACACGAAGAGGATCTTTAGCCAGAATCTCTTCGAATCCCATTTTGGCTGAATCTAGATCTCCACTGTAAGTAAAGATGTTTGCTTTCAAAACTGGCCATTCTGATTCATCAGGTTCCAATTCTATTAAACGATCGATCACTTCTACAGCTTCTATAAGCTTTCGGGATTTGATCTTTACCTCCATCAAGGAACGAAGAGCGTCGACATCAGAAGGGTGAGTTTTCAAATGCTCATCAAGCGCTCTCTCTTCTTCTTCCAAGGAAACGTGTTCTTTGCTTTCAACTGACGGCGGAGGCGCGACGGAAGCTGCAATCGCCGGCGATTTGAGCTGGAGATTCACCAAGAGCAGCGCGGCGGCGGTTGTTAGAGTGATGCATGTGGACTTGAAGAGACGGAAAGGTGTAGACTTTTGGAGAGGAGTGATAAAGTCTTGAAATTTGGAGGACGAAGCTTTGATTGAAGCACATTTGAAAGAGGAAACTGGTCGGATTGAAGGCTTGAAGGGGTTTTTCGGGAACGATGAAGAAGAGATGTTTGTTAAGGATAGGTGAAATGGTTGGTGATGAAGGTGTAGCTTCCCCAGAGACTCCATGAATGCGGAAAGGAAAGAGTGATAAACCCTAGAAAGTAAAAACCTTACACAGTGAAATAAAGAGATCGCTAAGGAAGAAGATCAAGCCTTTCAATCCCGAATATTCTTTCATTCTCCCCTGCTTCTGCTTCTGCTTCATACGACACCGTTTCGCTTCTGATGGGCCTCAAGCTGCACTTTAACCTATCCAATGGCGTTTAATGCTTCGGATTGATCCTACTTTGCAAGAAAAAACACAGTTTAACACACCTTTTGTGCTGTAATAACGCTTAAAACTGCCATGGAACAACCAGTCGTCGTGGTCGGCAAACGAACCCAAGAACCAAAACAACAACAGACGAAAAATTTAATCAGCCACAACTCTTTTCCTTTCCTCTCTTTCTTTCATTTCTTCTATACATGAAAATATATAATAAAGGCTACAAGAACAGAAACTGCGGATTTAGCCAAACATCATCTGCTGTTTCTTCTTTTTTTTTTTAGTTCTTTTGGTTGTATAAAAATGGATGAGGGTTTGGGTTGAAAGGTATACTCTGTTCCCTGCTTCTTGTGAAGAAGGGATGATTCAATGCTTCCCTTGCCTTGAACCTCTCCGTTGGATCATATCGAAGCAGCCCTTGTAATAGGTCTATCAAATCACCCGCGGAGTGATCCACATACTGCATTATCAGGTTCTGCAAAATCCAAAAAATAAAACGGTGTCCTTAGTTTCAATATCGCAGATATGCGAATCTCATGTTCAAAGTAAATGTCCGTTTACCGGTAATCGGGGAAGTTTCCATACAGCTTTTAAGCTGTCTCTTGATGTCGCTCCTTCAGGCCAATCTAACTTTGCACCTCGCCTGAAGTACTTCTCAGAGCGCCGGCTGCAAGAACCGTTTTGATTTTGATATAAAAATTACAAAATCTAAAATTTTCCGCTGGTATCTGATGCTGCTAATAGGATGATCTAATTTTGCTTACTCGGCTCTGAGCACCATATGAGGCGGTAATGGTCCTAGGACCCTTTCCATCATGGCCAAATGCTCCAAGTTTTCATGCGTCTGGAAAAGCGCCTCTCCCTGCAAGTTTTATACAGAAGTACGACATGGTGAGATGAATCCTGGTTACCGAATAACATGTAAACAGAAAGTTACTCACCGAACAAAGTTCAACAAGTATGCAACCAATACTCCACAGATCACATGGATAGTTCCATCCAACCCCTGCGATAAGGTTCCAAAATCTTAAATACCATGACTATTTAATAATAAATAATCATCAACATAGATGCGTGAAGTCAAAAAAGTTTACCTAGGATAACTTCTGGGGCGCGGTAATGCCTTGTGGATACAATGTAGTTATGGTCTTGATGTTCAAACGTTGTACTTCCGAAATCAATGAGCTTGATGGCACTAGACTTTGGCAGATTCTTGAAGTAGGACCCATCTTTAGTGGGTCGTGATAGAAACTATATAGTCATGACCACAAAGAAAAAAGGTCAACCACCTCGAGTTATATACCAGTTCCTTCATGGATGGATATCAGATAAGCCATGAACTAAACTGAATCCAGCTTGGACTTGATTGGTTACTCACCTTATAATCAGGTATTTTGATATATTCAGACGATACCAGAAGAATGTTCTCCGGCTTCAAATCCGTGTGAATCAGCCGTAAATCATGCATATCTGTCAGAACAAAATGAGCAAAGTCTGAGTACAGTTGTCAACAAAAGTCTCCAGAAATAACTGTCCGAGCAATTTGGTTCCATGGAAAATGCAGTATCAAAACAGATTCATAAAGTAATAACTATGAACGCCTAAGTCTTGTATCAAAAAGTTCCAAAAAGAAAACTGATTCATGACACTAATGGACTACTATATAGAAGAATGGGTCAAGGATAGTCCACACACATGCTACAGACTCCAAAAGTTGTCTGCCAAGCTCACGAACAAGGTCAATGGGAAATGAACGGTAGCTGTTTTTGCGGAGAAAATCATATAAGCTTGGTCCAAGCTTCTCAAATACCTGTTGAAACCATTTAAACCCATCCGCAAGTTCTTTTAACTCACATTATGTTTGGGCATGAAGAAAATTGTATTTTTCCCTCAAACTTATCAAATAAAGGTAACAGTACTTACAATACAAATATGATTACGATAGTCAAACCAATTCCGTATTTGCACACAACTGCAAGGAATTGAAAAGCTTATACCAAAATGCAAAAAAATTAACACTAGCCAAGAATTACTAAGAGGAAAGAAATATTCTTACCGAGAACCGCCAACATCATGCCTTGTAAGCCTTTGCAACACATCAATTTCTATCATGGCAGCTTCACGGTACTTGTTGATGGACCGTATAACTTTGATAGCTACAACTTCTTTGGTTTTATTATCAAAACATTCCAATACTTGTCCAAATGTACCTGCCAGAATAAAATCCAATGGACTATGAAATTACCAATTTTCTCCCAAAGATAATTAGCCAGTAAAACATCTTATTTCACCTATACTTTGACACAAGAGAATCCTACGGATTTACAGCATGCGTATTGAACAGAAAAACAAACAGACTATAACTGATAACAAGGATTTTATAAAAATTTAAGAAAAAGATAACCAACCTTCACCCATTTTGCTGAGAATTTGATCTGCACGCACAATAGAAGAGGCATGTCAGTGTAACTTAGTTAATCTCCACGATAAACTCGGTGATAGAGATAAGATTTCGAAAGACTCTGACAAAAAACTCACATCGTGGAGTCAAAGTATCTCCAACCACAAAGACATAATGACCGTCTTTATCATCTGGTCTCCAGGGAGGAGATCCCGGCCGAGGAAGGCCATTATAGAACATGTTTGGGTGAACAAAATTGGGAATTACTCCACTCGAAAAATCTGGACCATAGTACAACGGAGGATGAAATACCTGGAAAAAAACCACACCAGCTGAAATTTCCCATAACAACATCATGTACTTAGCTCAAGCACACATAAAAAAAAGGAAACTTTTTAAGTAGTTAACACAATTCGCAGTATCGTCTAATATCAAACACCCAGGAGAATGAGTAAAATCAAATTGCAAAGGAATCTGAGAAATTAATATTAAAAAGGAATAGCTTTTTGAACAACTCTTTACCGTGGGTGGAGGAGGAGGAAACAGAGGCGCAGCATCCCATGCCAATCGTGGCCGTTTCCTCGGACGCTTATCAACGATCCTATGAGGAAATTCAACATTATGCTGAGTTTCCAAGATCATCGCGATCGAGCTTGCTTTATCACGATGCAGAGTGCTTTGCATAAAGAGAATTATAAATGCAAATCCCGAACTGAAATGCAAAAACACAGAGATGAACAAAAAGAGAATTGTGGGTGAATTCGAATCAAATTAGAGGATAGGATTCCAAAATTCGAAACCCTAAAAATCTTCGATTTGGGGGATCTATCTCAATAAGATAACTAAAAAAAGGTGGGAAAAGTAACAGAAAAATAAATAAAATAAAAAAGCAGAAGAAATGTAGCTAATAAACTAACCGAAAATTTCTCT
>WJSH01000027.1:71962-108219 GCA_009757365.2 Lepidium campestre | reverse complement strand
TATCTTTCACTCTTTTGAAAAAAAAAAAAAAAAAAAAAATCTCAGGAGAAAATATTTAACAGCGAAAAAGACTAGAGAGAGGCAGAGAAAGAGAGAGATTGCACTTGTTGAAGAGGAAGGCGGATGAAAGATAAGTTCTTAATGGGCTTTTTATTAGGGCCTTTACATTAAATACCCGTTGACTAAAGAACGACATGATGTTTATTATGTCATTGAGAAAGCAACGACGTGGAGTTCAGTTATTAGAAGTTAAAACAACAGGATGTTCTTTTCAGAGTCTTTCATAACGGCGGAGAGTCGTTGAACAAGAAAAAATCTGAAGCAGCCATGGAGATAGCCGCCACTAGCAGTGTCTCAGTCGCGCCACAATCGGGCCAACTGTCGTTTGCGTTCTCCAGGAAGCTAGGATCCGTCTCTTCTCTTTCGTTTGGTTTCATCGAGAGAGATTATTTCTTTAAGAGCCCTAAGCTTCGCGTGTCTGCAGCAGCTTCTATGGATGCTTTCACTGCCGATAAATTGTCACCGGCGGCGAGTTTTCTCGACAAGAAGGAAACCGGAGTTCTTCATTTTGTGAAATACCATGGCCTCGGAAATGACTTCATTTTGGTACATTTTTCCTCCGTTAAATTCCGATAGAAAAAGAATGAAATTTGACCGAAATGTGTCGAATTCTTACAAATGTCTTTTTGGAAATTGGGTTTTGTAGGTCGATAACAGAGACTCATCGGAACCTAAGATTACTCAAGAGCAGGCGGTGAAGCTGTGCGATCGGAACTTCGGTGTTGGTGCCGATGGAGTGATCTTTGCAATGCCAGGTGTTAATGGTACCGATTACACCATGCGGATATTCAATTCAGATGGTAGTGAACCAGAGGTGGGCTTTTCGATGATAATATCGGTTAATTTTTAGTTGATATGTCTGAGTAAGTTGTTATTGCGTTCGAAGTCATTGACCTATGATTTTGTGCCTGTAGATGTGTGGAAATGGAGTTCGATGCTTTGCTAGGTTCATTGCTGAGCTTGAGAATTTGCAGGGAAAACATAGGTATCTATATCTGTTGAGAGTTCTGGATTTAGTCATGCTTGCTATAATATCTCTGATGTCTTTTTATTTGTTTTTGTAGTTTTACAATACATACCGGTGCTGGCCTGATTGTTCCTGAAATTCAAGATGACGGACAGGTAAATTATTTGGATTTATCTCGTATTAGGTTTAGTTTATATTTATGATGACGAATAAGGTAAAGCTTGGATTTTTATCTCTTGTTTCTCGTTTTTTTTTCAAGTTGTTTACTGCATTGTGATTGATATGGGTACAGGTTAAGGTTGACATGGGCACACCTGTTCTTAGAGCAGAAGATGTTCCCACGAAGTTGCCAGGTAACAAAGGTGAAGCTGTTGTCCAGGCAGAGCTAGTTGTTGATGGCGTAAGCTGGAACGTAACGTGTGTTAGTATGGGCAATCCTCACTGTATCACATTTGGTAAAAAGGGTGGACCGGTGCGTGTTTGCTTGCTGGATATCAGATTCTATTAATCATTGACACATGGAATTTCTCATCGTTTATAATTTTCCTTTGTGCTAACCAGAATCTGAAAGTTGATGATCTGAACTTGCCAGAGATTGGTCCAAAGTTTGAGCATCATGAAATGTTCCCAGCTCGAACTAACACAGGTTAGTGGAGGTTCATGTGCAGATCTATCCAGATTAACATGGACATATACTGCAAGACTTATCTATCATACTTGGATTAATATCCTTTAAGTTGTCTTACAGTTCTTGTGTTTATCTGCAGAATTTGTTGAAGTCTTATCACGTTCTCATTTGAAAATGCGTGTGTGGGAGCGCGGAGCAGGTCAGATAATTCCCTCAATCTTGAAAACTATTTCTTACTTTGTTGATTATCAACAGTCTCTGTATTCTTGTATGCTTAATGCTTAAGCATACTTAAAACTGCAGGAGCAACTTTGGCCTGTGGAACTGGAGCTTGTGCTCTGGTCGTTGCAGCAGTCCTTGAAGGTCGAGCTGACAGGGTAAGTTTGGGATTTTAGAACTAAAAAACTAGTTACAGTTTGCAAAAATGGTACATTTCAAATTATACATTGGGTCTTACCTCCAAAGAGGTGTGACAAGACGCATATGCTTATATTAACAAGATTGTCATGAGCTGAGATTAGCTGCATGAGACTAATATATATATCCGTTGACTTCGAGCTCTTCATATACTTTTTATATTGGTCATGGTGGAACAGAAATGTACGGTGGATCTACCAGGCGGACCTTTGGAGATAGAGTGGAAACAGGAAGACAACCATATCTACATGACTGGTCCTGCGGAAGCTGTCTTCTACGGATCTGCGCTGCTCTAAAGGGTTTGTCACGGTCTACGAACATTCTTTCACTGTTGTTGTTCTTTTGCGGTCTGTGTATTCAAATCCAAACATGCTAAGCTCTTGCCTGTCCCACCTAGATGTTTGATGGAACTGATTAATAAATTTGTTTATGTTTATGTACTTCTATTGTTTTCAGAGTAAATTTCTAAACCTTTTGAGCATTTGCGTCTATGTCATGTATATAAATCCTTTTTTCTCGACATACCTCTATTATCAGAAATTGTCATAGGCCGTGATTGCCTGAAAAGACAGATTGAGAACTTGAAACAATGTGTAAATAAATAACATCCACAGAGAATTCTGATAGCTACCAAATATTTATAGATTAGGATAAGTGTAGCTTCTATATCTGCATAGATATGAGCAATTTAGCCTTTCTAGTATGGTTAGAAGTCAGCAACAGAACCGTTTCAAACACGCTTTAGTCATACTATGTCCTACACAAAATCACACAATTTTTATTAGTCTCATCTCATGTTAGCCTATCTCACTTAAAGATCTGTTAACTAGGTTTACAGCGTGGAAAAAGCCACTGTCCAAGTCACTTCCAGGAAGTAACAACAATGGGGAGGGTGCAGAAGAAGATGACGAGGATCTTTTGGTACAGAGCAATTTCGTTGTTTCTGAGACCACGTCAGTTTCTCGGACAGATTGGCAAATACTTTCAAGTTCCTTCACCACTTTTGATATTGATGGTCTCACTTGTGGTCTATCTTCACAACACCATAACGCCAGTTCCGCAAACCTCTTCAGTTTATCTGGCGAACATTGTCTCACTCGACTATCCGCCACAGACAGAACCGTTCCACATTCATTCGCCATCCTCACCTGTATCACATTGTTTATGTTTATCTCAAACCAAATAAACATAAACCTCAGAGATAGCTCCATTATCAAGTTTGAGTGGGAGCTCAGTCAAAAGAAAGTACCTCACGAATAATATGAGTACCCTCAAAGAATGGGTGCAGTCCAGTCAAGAGCTCAAGCAATACTACTCCGAAGCTGTACACATCGCTCTTCACCGTCAATCTCTGAGTCATGAAGTACTCTGGATCCAGATATCCCTGTGCATATATAATACTCTCATATGTCATATCTGAGTGTATTGTTTTGTCAAAAAGCCAGTGCTTAATTATGATCACATATCTTACTAGTGTGCCAGTTTGGAACTCACCGGTGTTCCTTTTACTACGGTTGATATATGAGCAGGCTCACCATCTCCCTCCCCAAAAGCAGGAGCCAACCGTGACAGTCCAAAATCAGCAACTTTAGCACGAAGCTTACAGTCCAAGAGTATGTTGCTTGTCTTGATATCGCGGTGAATGACAGGCGGATTTGCTTCAGTGTGAAGGTAAAGAATCCCTTTAGCTGAACCTAAAGCTACATGTAATCTCATGCTAAAGCTCAATGTTTCCATAGCATTGGCTGCATGACAATGTAAAACCACTAGCACATTAGCATTGATGTGGAAACAGATCGGCAAAAGTTGGAGAATTCAAACATATATAATGCTATTTTCAAATCTTTTCAGGTATATTTGTTACCTGAAAGCCAATCACGCACATTGCCATTAGGCATATACTCATATACCAGCATCTGATGAAACCATATATAGATTAGTCTAAAACATAGATATAAAGCTAACTAACAACAACATATGAAAAGGACATACTTGTTCTCCGATGTCACTACTGTAGCCAAGGAGTGACACAAGATTCCGGTGATGTAACCTCGAAAGCAGATCGATCTCGTTCAAAAACTCTTTCTCGCTCTGCAGAGAGGTTTCTTCTCCTCGTTTGATGGCAACTTCAGTTTTATTTGTCAAAATACCCTTGTAGACCTTTCCATAGCTACCTCTACCAATCACTGTAGAGCTATCAAAACCATTAGTTGCATCCGAAAGTTCTACAAAACTGAACTTCTTCACTCCTTCGATTTCCCGAGATATTGTTCTGACTAGGAGACATAAGAAAGAGTCATAATTTCATGGTTGAAGGAAAAAACAAGATGAAAAATTGACATAAAGAGCCATTGCAAAACGCCAAACTTGCTTACAAAAACGTTTTTTGGTAAGTGCTTGTGACTTCTCACGACGTTTCCTAACATATAGAAGTGTTGCACTCACTGAAATAACAGTAGCACCGACGATAGAGCCTGCCAATATCATCAGCCATCCAACTGTGTAGCTAGTTGAACTCTTTTGAGTTAACTCAGCTGTATCCAAATATTTAAATAACTATCAGTATAAAAAATTTAAACTTTTGTTAAAGATTAGGTCCAAAATCTGTACCATATGGTCCTTGAAGAGGAAAGTCCAGCAGCTCATAAGGACCAAAAAAGTCATTACCACCAAAACTCCACGACATGAACTTATCCCTGATACGAAAGACTTCAGTCTTGTTAAACTTTTTCTCGCCTTTTGGAATTACCTTTAAGTACATTCTTAGACGTAGTCTGTTCTCATCAACAAATCTATCAATTGCTAGTTGATGAGTTTCCAATTGGAGGGACGTGGCTAAATACTCTATAAATTGGTGCTCAATATATGGAGTGAAGAAAAAGAAGCTAGGACTCTTTAGCCTGTAATCGATCGAAAGAGGCGCTGTACACAAGCAGATTCCTGGAGAAACTTGCACAATCTCAAAGTGGCATGACACATTTCTGCAGAGAATATTTGAGTTTGTAGATGTTTGGGTTTTTTCACCGCAAATGTATTCCAAGAATTGCTTATTGGTAGAAATGCTTGTACTCTTGCATATTGGGTTCCCACGAAGACTTTTGACAAAGGAAACAAAAAGGAGCTTTAGTAGATAGCAAAGAAAACAGTAAAGACTAAAGAAACTTCTGCAAGTTTGGTTTTGCAAAGTTTTTGGTGGCTACATGAGTTCAGAACTGAAACTAAATTAGACTATAATCTCCATGCACCAAATTAGCTTTTTAGTGTGCTTTAACTTGCTACGAAATAGGAACAAAGAAACTCACTATAAGGAAACATTGTTTGGTGTTATCAGGTTTCCTGTAGCATCAGAGAAGTTATTGTTCCTGAGATCACTGTACATGCATCCAAAAGAAGTTTTAGCCTCTGAGGATGAAATATGAAAACTAGAAAACTATGAAGTTAAGGAAAACAAAGACTTGAGGTCATACACTAGTAGCTTGTTATTCTCGAAAGACTTGTTCTGCCAAATTGCTGTTGGAACAGAACCAGATAAACTGTTGTTCTCAAGTGAACTGTTATAGATGACACAAAAGAAAATCTTATACATTACTTAAAATATATGATGAATGGGAAAGTTTTCGTTTTATTGATCAATGAATGTTTACATACAGTAATTGAAGAGAGCCTAACTCTGAGATACTTTGTGGTATAAATCCAGTGAGCTGATTATAAGATAATTCACTGCAGCAAACAATTGATGATTATGTGTATGTATTTCTTTGGGTCAACTGTTAAAAGAAGAAAGATTTGTAAATGTGCAAACATTGTTGTCATGTTGTCAGAAAGCTTGGATTCTGGTATAGTGCCTGTGAGGTTATTCCAACTTAGATCTCTGTAAAAGAGGAGAAGTTCGTATAGTTCCAAACAAGATTCAAGAACTCGAGAACCAACTAAAAAAATCACAAGATTCCACAAATATTAGACTTGGATACTTACAGATAGCTAAGATTTCTTATCCTGCTAAAATCAGGAACTAGTCCTTGCAGTCCACAATTCCTTAAACTTCTGTCAAGTTAACAAGATGATGGAACAAAGAATAATTCAATGAATTGTTCAAACCAGTCTAGAAACACAAACCCAACTGAAACTTAATGCAAAAAGCGCTTGTAAAGTCTTACAATTTTACTAATCTAGAAAAGTTTTCATAAGCCTCTGGAATCTCAGAACCTTCGAAGTTGTTGTTATCCAGCTGACTGCATAAGCAGAATACTACCTTAGAAAATGCAAAGTATCTTCTTAAAGGCAACAAGATATGGCAGATGGTACATACAGTATGGTCAAGGATGGCAATTGAGAAAACTCTTGAGGCAGTGTCCCAGTCAAGTTATTGTTGTCAAGTATTCTACAAATATTAGTTCAATCAATATAAATACTTTAAAGACAGTATCCAAATGTGAAATCAAGAAAACAAACCAAACTCACAGGTGAGCAAGATTGGGTAATTTGGATAGTTCAACGGGAATTTCTCCGGTTATAGTGTTATTGTTTAAGTGACTGTACACCAAAAAGCCACTGGTGAGTAAAGGATTAACCACCAATGATTGCTGATGTTACTATGCAGAAGATAATACTTCAACATAAACTTACAGATGTTTTATGCTTCTCAAGCTTCCAAATGAAATTGGTATTGAACCTGTTATGTTGTTCTCATCTACTTGTAGCCTATTTAGCTTTTGAAGATTACCAAGTTCAGGAGGTAAACTACCTATGAATCTGTTCCCATTCAACAGTCTGTTCAAATATTATAGCAATGTGTCAATTTGACAGACATTCAGACAAATTTCGGACTGTGAGCCAATCAAAAAGAAGAAAAAGAACAAGAAGGCAAAAGAAAGTACATCATGTGATCCAACTTACAGGAGTTTCAAGGAAGTAATTCTTCCTATCTCCAAAGGAATACGTCCAGTCAGATTATTCCACATTACATCACTACAACAAGATAATATAGGTTTTAAAGTAAGCATTAGGCAACCAGAAGCCAAATTAAACAGTTCACTAGACTCTGCAACTTACAGAATTTCAAGATACAATAACTGGCCAACTTCAGGAGCCAGCTCTCCAGATATATTCAGCCTCATCAATTGGCTACATCACAATATGTTAATAACAATATGTGTAAGTACAGTAATGCATAATATTTCAGAATTATCATTGCAAGAATGACTCCAGGACACTGCCATTAGTGATGCAAAAATACAAGAGTGACATACAGCTCCTGAACGTGAAAGTAACCATCATCATGTGAGTTCCTGAAGCATCTAATGCCAGTCCAGTTTGAAATGCATGGATCACCCTTTTCCCAATTACTTAAATTTCTCATAGGATCAATTAGACTTCTTTTGATCTCTTGTAAAGCATTAACTGCAAAATGGATTAAAAAAATATAAGCAAATTTCTGGAAAGCACTCTCCATTATGTAGAATGGATAGAGCTTGTAGCAAGACCAATCAAACAATGAAAAGAAAACTAGTGATCATGTTTATGCAAATTGACCATGATTTTATATGTATAAGTCAGTATGCGGATTGAAGATGTATGAAACAGCGGGCTGATTACCTTCTGAAGGATCTGTTCTCGAATCAGCCACATAAAGCAGAAGGCAACATAGTGTGACCAAGAATGATGAACCACATGTTCTTAAACTCATCACAATACCTAGAAAAGGAAGACAAATCATACTTTATTCTGTCATTAAAATTCTGGGTCAAGCCATACTTATAAGTAACAATAAGAATGATCTTACATGAAGAAGTCACCAGAAGAATAACCAAGAAATGAGTTTAGCAGAAGATAAAAAAAATCATAAAAGAAATTTCCAAAAGCTTCTTCAACACCAATGAAAAGCAGAAGTCTATTGGTCATCACACATAGTTATGTCTATAAAATTACTGCTGGAAAGATGCTTCATGATGACAGTGATTTAATGACTTAGTAAAACATACACGAAAGGGACTATACATAAAAAAAATTGTCAACAAGGTTGTATTTTTATCAATATCCAATGAGATGAGGTTTGAAATTTTCTTATTATGATCCAACTTTTCAATTTTATAATCCTAAAATTCAGTTGCAGGCTGGTTGTCCACTAAGACAGACCTGGTCATCAATACAAGTTGCTAATACCAAAACCGAGCAAACAATAAGCATATTCAAAGTTGGTGAAACTTCGATGGAAAACAAAACGTCATCTACAACATTGTTTGTCCAAAACTTTGAATCTAGATTTCAAACAGAGACAGTGTATGACAAGTTGGAAAAAAGGCATGATTGCTCTGCATTTTCTTTGTCTTGTCCTGCACCGTCTTTGTTTTGAAGCCAACTACATTCTTGGTTTGTCAAAGTTTCTTGGTTACTTCGTATACTGTTTCACACAAATGACTTTCAACTCTTTAATCTAAAGTCTAAACCACAAACTAAATCCGATTTAGACGCCGTCACGATTACATCATCGATGACGTGTTTAGTGTACACTTCCAAGATAATCACTTTGGACACAAATAGAGTCTAGGTAAAGAATTTTTGTCTGATTTTGATTTTTAAGACTGCAATCATTTGACTTTTGGTTTGACTTTCCTTTTGGTCTTCATTCTAATAATACTCACGTGCTCATTTACGTCGAAAAGTCAATAAAAATCACGAAGCCAACCACTAATGGTATTAAACAAGATTTATTCGTTATGTTTAGTCAACGGTAATTAACATGTTGTACATAATCAAACCATTAATGCTGCTTAAACGACATTTTTAGGTCAAATAAAAAATGTCAAATCCTCATGCAACTTTCTTTATTTTGCTTATAAATACGTTACTCCCAAATCTTCATTTACAAAAATTCTCTGCTTTTTCTTCTCACAAACCACCAAAACTAGAATCTTTTGTTCAATCTATCGTGCTCTTTGATCTCTAATCGACGTAAAACAAACCGGAAAACATGAAGAGAGACCGGTCCGATTACGAAGAATCCATGAAGCATCTAGACATAGTAAAAAGTCTAATGATGTTATCTCGGAGTTTAGTGGTCAAACAAGTCGATGTAAAGCAATTTACCGGAAGCAAAACCAACGATAACCACTTCGAATGCAAAACATGTAACCGGAGATTTGATTCGTTCCAAGCTCTTGGAGGTCATAGAGCAAGCCACAAGAAACCTAAGCTAAACGTTGTTGACCAAGAACATGCGAAGCATCGTAACAATGAGAATGATACGCATAAGTGTTCATTCTGCGGTCAAATGTTTGGGACTGGTCAAGCTTTAGGTGGTCACATGAGAAAGCACAGAGCAAGCTTGATAACCCAACAATCGGTTATCTCTTCTCCGATTTATGCCAGACCGGTGTTACATCGATGTAATAGCAGCAAGAGGAGTTTGTGTTTGGACCTCAATCTAACTCCCCTGGAGAATGATCTTGTATATATCTTTCCAAAGAATTTGGTTCCATAGGATTTAAACTTTGTAAATTTGTTTTTGTATTTTATGTTGTGGTTTGTTTCTTCTTTCTCTTGTCGAACATTGTTTCATTATTTCTAATGTATGCATAAAAAAAACCCATTGATTGATTAATTCAATTTCATGCAATGAGTTAATAAAATATTTATAGTTTTATTGAAATGGTGCCATTTTCCAAAGTTCAAGTTGCACATGATTAAGTCTGATTCATAAGTCAAATCAAAGCTTATAATGTGGACTAATGCAATTTGGAATTGAATTTAGATGAAAAAATTGCACATATTAATATAACAGGAAGATTTAACCAATTGACCGTGATTGGTGCCAATTTCTAACTCAACTTTTTCCGTCGTACCGAATTCTACATGAACTTTTGAACCCGGTATTTTTCAAAGTTTAGTAAAAAAAATTCAAATAATCTACATGAACTACTTATTTTCGGCCAAAATCTACATTGACCGTTATTTCCGTCAGTCAACGGTTAAATCTCTGTAATTTCGTCGTTAGGCGACACATGTACGCCCGATGTAAAGGACAAGTGTACGGTCGAATTAAAAAAATAAAAAAACAAAAAAAAATTTAAATTTTAAAAAATTCAAAATATTTTTAAAAAAATCTAAAACAATTTTACAAAATTGTGATTTTTTTAATAAATTTACATAAATTCAAAAATAATTTTTCTAAAATTTTTTTTTATAAACTAAAAAATTATAAAAAAAACCAAAATAACTTAAAAATAAAATAAAATAAATTTAATTTAAATAACATAAAATAACAACTCAATTACAAACTCACTACAATCATAATCCAGCCGATTCGAAAAAATTTCAACTATAAAACCCTGATTTAAAAATCTCAATTCGTCACGAACCCTAGAAATCTTCAACAAATCAAATGTTGTCGGCATGGTAATAGGTGCTTCGTCATAAAATTTTGACGTCTTACTGTGTGTTTTAAAAATTGGCATTCAAGAAGTGGAAAATAAAAGACAGGAGAATAGGTTGATGAAACACCTACATAAATAAATTGATAAAACATATAATATAAATGAGTTGTCAAAAGTATCTACAGTGCCGGAAGTACCTAATATAAATGAGTTGTCGGAAGTATCTATAGTACCGGAAGCACCTAATATAAATGAGTGTCGAAATTTTTCGAATCATCTGGATTATGAATGTAGTGATGTTGTTATTTTATGTTATCTAAATTGAATTTATTTTATTTTATTTTATTTTGAATTTAATTTGGTTATTTTTAATTTTCTATTTTTAAACTTATGTAAATTTACTTAAAAAGTACAATTTTGCAAAATTGTTTTAAATATTTTTTATATATTTTTAAAAAAATTTGAATTAAATTTTTTTTTTAATTCGTTTGTACACATGTCACCTAAATTTAACCGTTGACTGACGGAAATAACGGTCAACGTAGATTTTAGCCGAAAATAAGTAGTTCATGTAAATTATTTGAATTCTTTTTACTAAACTTCGAAAAATACCAAGTTCAAATGTTCACGTAGAATTCAGGAAAAGTTGAGTCAGAAATTAGACTTTTTTCCCAATTGACCAAAACAAATAGGTTTCACATCATTGAGTTGACAAAAAAAAAAATCCATTAAAACCTTTAAAACGGAAGATATGAAGTCGTACCAGTTTAACAGTATAATTTAATTAGGAAAAGATTTTTGGTGTGAGAGTGAGATAAACTGATATTACCATGAGACATATATCTGATGTCAGAGAATCCAATTCCAGAAAATATGGAATACGAATTGTGTCCTTAACACTATACCATTAGGGGAAAGAAAGAATAAGAGCTTAACACCATCTCAATATAGAAAACCAAAAGAAGATTTGATTTCCTTTGTTTTTTTTTCTCCAAAGGTAAAAGATAATAATACTATGTCTCTTTCACTAGCTGGATTCTCTGCTTTAATGGCGTCTTTGAGCCCGTTTTTACTAACCGCAACATGCTGATTTCTGAGTAGCTTGAGATGTTCCAGCACCTTGGTCGGACTGGTTCATTTTGATTGTTTGTGGCTACAAAAATGATATCAACTGGTTGATACACATACTGAAATGTATAATGATGACAGTGAAAGTAAAGTCTAAAGCTCAGACGAACCTCAGCCCTTGCATCTGTATCTGCAAGTCTTTGCTTAATGTCTTTAGCAATTGAAAAGAAAACTTCCTCGACGTTTAAGTTTGTCTTGGCACTCTGCAACACGAGCAAACTCATTAATATTAGCCAAATGAACAGAATTAAGACGTTTTTCTGTATGTATCGTAACAAAAACTTGAAAAACAACGTACAGTCTCGAAAAACTTAATTCCGTATTCATCTGCAAGAGCTTGTCCCTTAGATTTTGGCACAGCCTGGAATTACAAAACAAATTAGTGTATTAGAGAAACAAAACCATGTATAAGTAGGAAGATACAAGGGGATGAGGTATAAGAGAGAGAGAGACTCTTTTGCTTTCATCCATATCAGCCTTGTTCCCAACTAGAATCTTGTTGACATTATCAGAAGCATGCTGCTCAATGTTACGGATCCAATTCCTGATATCTGGAATTGAAGAAAACAAAGAATAGAATAAGAACAAATTAGTTTTTAGAAAAACCAGTTGCAAATGATTGTTCGTTGCATAATGCCTTGAGTAGAACTAATTAAATTGCAAGGATTTCAATTACTGTTGAAAGATGATTCATCGGTCACATCATACACAAGCAAAATGCCCATAGCTCCTCGGTAGTATGCTGCAATAAGAGCAAACCAATTAAGTGGATATTCCAGATTCCCAGACCATAGTGATGAAGGCAAAGATGCATAAAGAACAGCAACGAGATAATGAAAAAGGAAAGGGCATATTCTAAAGAATAATCGAAGAAGCACCAGTTGTGATTGTGCGGAACCGCTCCTGTCCTGCAGTATCCCAGATTTGCAGCTTAATTCTCTTCCCATCAAGCTCTATAGTCCGTATTTTGAAATCAATTCTGCCAAAACAAAAACAACTTGAGTGCGAACAGAAAACTACACAGAGCACAAGATAACAATGTCATGCAATGAAGACATCATACCCAATAGTTGTAATGAAACTAGTGGTAAACGAGCCATCTGAGAAACGTAAGAGGAGGCAACTTTTACCCACACCTGGTATATGAAAGAAAAAGATAGAGGAAGCAAAAGTTAGATAAAACAGAAACTTCTGAATACTCCATTGGAACATAATGAAACAGTTACAACAATCATATTCAATCAATGTGGCTTAAATAAAGGTGGGTTACACATAGTCTAAACCATTTGAGACAAAAACATAAAGAATATCATGAAATAGTTACAGCATTTATTTTCAGATTTTCCAGCATAATACCAAACTAGGAAGAGTGGTAAGATGAACAACATATGCTCCTAAGTGCCTAAAACTTCAAAATTCTTTCGAGGTCTAATTATTCTCTATAAGAAAAGCAACAGTATAAACTGATGAACAAGACTAATCATAAATGGATGATCAAAAAACCTCAAATTACTGATTCCTTAATCATATCATTACATACAAATATCACGAATCAACCAATAAGTAAAATGCATAGATAAAATTAAAATGTAGGGAACTCGCGGGAACAAAGTCAGTATTACGATCTGAACGAGGAAACTTACCGCTATCTCCAATCAACAGAAGTTTTATGAGGTAATCGTAATCAGCCCGAGCTCTAGCAGGAGGAGCAGCCATTTCTTAACAAAATCAAGTAATAGCCGAGAAACAAATCACTGGTAGACAAAGAGAACAAAAACAAAAACTGAGCAAATGAAGAGAAATTCAAATCGAGAATCAACAACGTATAACCCAATAAATCGAAAGGAAGAAGAACCAGATCTACTCAAGGAAGATGAATAGTCGGAGCGGAGTAACGCAGCAACCGGAGACGGCAGTTGAATTGTTTTTCCTCCCGATTGGCTTTTTTCGGAGATTCAAAAGAAGAAGGAGAAGGAGAGGTAATAGATCTGGACCGTTAGATCTTGTTCGTGATAAAGATCTGTATTAGCCGGGTGCGTGATCTACGGTTACGGTTCGTCAAAACTGTAATTTAAACCAATACGTTGACGTTTAATTAGATTTCGAATAACGGGCCTTGGGCTAAATTTTACTGGGCCCTGGGTCTATTGCCCATGACTAGTATTTTTGAAGTTAGCTTCAGTAAGTTGATTCATAGTTGTAAATCATCAAACTAACTCGAAAGCAACGCAAAGGTTAGGCAAAGGCAAAAAGAGAAGCGATAGAGAAATTGGTAAGATATTCGAATATGTTGTATTCGGTGCTAAGCAAATTAATGATTATCCCAAGAATGAAACGTAAATAAGAATATTCCTACAATGATCCTACGTAGCATCTACTACGCGAGCATTACTTACGCAACCCCAGCAACCTATCATCCTCTGCGGACAAGTCCACAGATTCACTTTCTCACAACCATTAAGGAATGAGAATGACATTACACGATTTGGTTCCTTTTTCTAAATAGATATGAAGAGTGTTTTCATTAATATCTTCCTTGAGATAACAAAAAAGTTAAATCATATATTTCCAGATTTGTTTTCAAAATTATGAGATTACTTGTGCGGAATTTGAGCCAACTTATATGGATTTATCAGTTATCCACTTTTTATGCAAATTAAGAAAATTCTTATCAAACTTTTACTAGACAAAAAAGTCAAAACATATTATCCAACACTCTCTCGTCTTATTTGGAAACGCACGTGTATATTAGGACGACAAATACATATAAAAGAAAATATCTTAATATACTTAATCATGAAAATTAATCATAAAATTTCGGTGCTTACCGGTGCTGGTAACCTCGTGGCTTGTATTATTGTCGTTCATTCAAATCCAAAAATGTGTGTGTTTTACAAAATCTGATCAACTTAGTTCTTTGTCTTATCCTTATATCATTGTTACCATAACAACTATACACAATCAAATCTTAGTATACTATGTCGGTTAGGTATTATTTTGTTTGTCGATTGGTAAAGTCTCCAAATTCTAAATTAAATTTTATTATGTACCTCGACTTCTAAAACCGAACCATTTGATCAAATGTATTTCATTTAGATATCTACATAGATATAATATTTGTTGTGATTAAGTGTCATTTAAATAAAAATATTCAAATATTTACATTCAGAAAGTAAAGAACAGTATCTATTTTATTACATTGATACACCATGACACATTAGCAGAACTTTTCTTTTGGATTAGATGTATATAAAGAAAATGAAAACGAATATTCACTTAAAAAGATTTTATATACTTTCCTTACAATTGCAGTTTGTAATCCACCGACAGATAGATTGTAATGTCATAAACTCGAACACGAACTTTCGGTGCACTCGCTAACAGCTGATCTTATTCTTATACCTCTCTACCTCACTCTCAAGCATATTCTCATTAACAGTAGCTAACGGAGACTTAACGTGGACTCTTCGCAATCTGATTCACGTTTATGATGTTAACGTGTAACAGACAGCTAGACCTTACGTTGACCCCACGGCCGTTAGGAATTCCGTCTATGTCTCTTCTTCCATTCTCCAATTATATCTCGCCACGTGTACAGAGAATTTAATTTGGTCATTTTTCTTAAATTTATTATTTTCTTCTAAAATAGTATTCTTTCATTTTCTAGGATGAAGCCTTCAAATAGCACAGAAGCAGAGAGACAGAGCGGGAACGCGTATAGTTACAGCTACATTCTCCTTTAGCTTTCTCCTCTACTCTTGAGCTTCTCTCTTTCTCTTACTCTCTCTCTCTCTTTGCTTCGGTGCTTCTCGGGTTTATTCTTCTTGAGATCTGTGCTTGTTTTTCTTCTTCATTCGACACTTTTGCTCGGGAGACTGGTCGATTCGCTCAGGTACGGATTTCGAAAATGTTCTTCAATCGGATTTGTTTTTTTTTCTCACCAGTTTTCTAGGGTTTTAAGTTCGGTGTCTTAATCTGCTTGCATAAAGCCATGAAGCTATAATTTTTTCGGTTCTTTTTCCAATGGAGCTTTGTGACCTGTAGATCTGACTTGGGTTCCAATAGATTCACATTTGTAATGTCTACATTTCTAGAAACTCGAACTCCATAAAAAATAAATTTATTATCTTTTCACGTTTTCCTCAAAGCCCATTTCCGTGTATAAATGATTTAAGACAGTGCCCTGTTTTTCTTATATTTAGTTCTTTTGGATGCTTTATAGACATGTGGGAACGGTTTTGTCGGTAGATACATTTAAGGAATCCATGAACTGCTGCAAAAAATATGCGTTTCTTGGACGTTTCTCTAACTTTCTTTTTAAAAGAGTTTGTATCTCTTGTCTCTGTCTTCTTCATTGCGTTGTATTCCAATTCAGAATCCGTTAGTGTTAAGACTTAGATCTTACGAGGTATAACCGATGAACATATGGTTTTATCTTCCATGATCTAGTGGAAATGAACTTTGTTAGACTACAACATTTGTTGAGATTTTGAACCCATAGTTTGTGTATCGACAGATGTTTTTGGGGTTTTGTTGCTTCCAGAGATGCATATATCATGTATATTCTGTTTATGAATTGCTATGTGCATTGTTTTGCAGAAATGGCGCCAACAATTGAGGTTGCTACCAAAAGCTATGTTGAGAAACATGCTGCACTTCCTACTCTTAATGAGAGGATACTTTCGTCTATGAGCCATAGATCAGTTGCTGCACACCCATGGCATGATCTGGAGATAGGTAAGCTATACGTAAAGGTTTCTTCTTCTTTTTTTTTGGGTTCTAAGATGATTTCTTTTGTTTATGAAAATTAGTTCTATACATTTTTAACTTCTCTTTCCTTCGTTTTACAGGACCTGAAGCCCCAATTATCTTCAATTGTGTAAGTATTTTGCTAATGTTGGGCAGCAAAAGTTCTGTGTATTGAATGTGATGTATTAGATGCTGCATTTTTTTACTATTTCTACAGAATTTACATTGTTGAATCGATCATTTTAACAACAATAGCAAAAATGCTGCTGTTTATCTTGAGACCTGGATTGAGTAGTGTTGGTTATGAATGAATGTCCATTGCCTGAATAGGAAATCAGTTTATGAGTTTAATCTTTGAAATATTTCTCTCGGAATTATTAACAAAGCTTAAATGGGTGTTATTGCAGGTGGTTGAGATAGGAAAAGGGAGCAAAGTGAAGTATGAACTCGACAAAACTACAGGTCTCATTAAGGTATAAACTTCATTGCAACAACACTCTTTGCTGTCCCTTTCGCTATCAAAGACAGTACTACAGTATAATTGTACCTTATATTCAGGTCGATCGAATTCTCTACTCATCTGTGGTATATCCACACAACTATGGATTCATTCCGCGTACCCTTTGTGAGGACAACGACCCTATTGATGTTCTTGTCATTATGCAGGTAATCCTTTTTTTGCATATAATTTATAAGAACTTGTATATATCATCATCATATAATGGTGATTGTTTCATTTGATCAGTGCATCTGATAAGCTTCGATGAAGTCCAACTGCTCAACTCTTAGCTATAGTCTATTCTGTATCTAGCGTAGGACTATATGTAGCAGATTAGGGATGTTGTGGGTCGGTTAGAGAGCAGTTAGTGAGGGCTAGGCTTATAAAGGTGTCTCAACATACTGTTTAGGTTTGTTATATAGACTTTCATCAATGAACTGAGTAACAAAAGCAGTCTCACAGCTTCTGTTCACACCATCAACTTCCCAATCTGTCTTATTTGGCCGGTAGAAAAACACATCCCCGTGTGAATAATATTGAATTTGTTCTACAGGAACCGGTGATCCCAGGGTGCTTTCTTCGGGCCAAAGCAATTGGTCTGATGCCAATGATTGATCAGGTTAGAAACATAAACATTCTTGACCGTATTTCTCATATTATGCCCTTATAAAGAGCAAAAGAGATTGAAACTAGATGTCTCTCTGCTTTAAAAGGGTGAGAAAGACGACAAGATTATTGCTGTCTGCGCTGATGACCCAGAGTATCGCCATTACAATGACATTAAGGAGCTTCCACCTCATCGTTTGGCTGAGATCCGCCGCTTCTTTGAAGATTGTGAGTGTTCTTTCCTCACTTTCTTTCAACTTTTGTTTGGTTAAGGATACTACGAGAAGAAGATTAGAGGTCTGGTGAAGGATGATAAACCAAACCAAAC
Organism: Lepidium campestre; assembly: GCA_009757365.2. Taxonomy (NCBI): domain Eukaryota; kingdom Viridiplantae; phylum Streptophyta; class Magnoliopsida; order Brassicales; family Brassicaceae; genus Lepidium; species Lepidium campestre. The sequence continues at coordinate 90,465 of WJSH01000027.1, read as the reverse complement.
TCGAATGGAAATGTGAAACCCAAAATCAAAACCAAAGCATAAACCGGCCGATATGAGACTCATATTCTTGAATTCTTCTTGCAGATAAGAAAAACGAGAACAAGGAAGTAGCCGTTAACGACTTCCTTCCCGCAACTGCAGCCTATGAGGCAGTTCAGCATTCCATGTAATTTTACATAAAACTGACTGTTATATATTTCATATTCATATATCATGAGTCATGACCATTAATTGATGCAAAAATGTAACAAACTGACACGTTTATGGCATGTAGGGATCTCTATGCGGATTACGTCGTGGAGACTCTGAGACGTTGATTTTTTTTGCACCACTCAAGCAATGGAAAGAAAGCTTACAACTGCATTTTCACATTTGTTTTATAGTCAGATGTGAAGTGTTTACATAAATCTAAATATACATATATATACGTTAGGGTTCTGAAAGGATATATTTGTGTTGTATATCTTCTGCTGAATCCGGTTGATGATGCCGATAATTCAAAGACTAAACAGAGATGTTACCCACTTCTGTTAATCACTTTTCAGTTTTTGTATCATTTCTTATTTTGATTAATTGTTTTGAGTTTACCAGCCAATTTCATTGAGGGTTTGGCCAAGATCCTAAGGGTCCGTGAGTCTGTTGTTAGCGTCCATTTTATCTTTATTGATACAAGAAAAATTATATCGAACTCCACTTTGAAACATTTTGAACTACCTGCACATGTATCCAACAAGATGTTAAGCATCAGGTGAGAGACTCTGTTTGAATTGGAGTGTCTTGAGTTGAGAAGACTCTTGATGCTCTAGAGGCTTTGATTGGAGTTGTTGGGGAAAGACTCTTATTGTGAAAGAGACTTCTCCTGATGCTTAACATACGATAGTACTATTTTAACCTTCAGTTTTTCTAAAATTTGCTGACCTTTATCGTAATTCGTAAGTCTTACAATCCAAAGGTGATTCTCTCAAATAACCGTCTTCGTAAACCAAAACCCTTTCCTATCCCTAAAACCCGAGTGTAGTGGCTTTCTTCTTAGCGTAAAAGAAAACGAAATCGAAGACGAAGGAGGAGGAAGAAGATCGATTCTTAATCAACCATGAGCTCATTCAATGGAAATAGCAATATCGACAACCTCCTAATCCAAACCCTACTTGGACGTCTTCAGATTCGTCCCCCTAACTCTCATTTCCTCTCTCAATCCCTAGACGACCTTCTCTTCAACAAATCCGATGACAGCGACGGCGATGATGACGGAGATGGTCAGAACAATCTCGACCGAGAAGAAGCTAGGCTTGAGAAAGAGCTTATCCGAATCATCGTCTCGGGTCGAAGTGATTCTCTTAAACCGAATTCAGGACAAGCCGTGACAGTCAACGAACACCACATCTGCGTTGGGTTCCATGAGGATGAGGAATCGGATTATCGTGTTTGGGAGTGGCATGGACATATCATGTTGTTTGATGAAGAGAATGGGTATACGCCTGAGTATATCTACGGGAATTACTTCGAGAGATTGCCGGTCAAGCTTCCAAGTCGCCGTGTAGATAAGGAGAAGGAGAAAGAGAAGGAGGTGGCGAAAGAGGAGGAAGTGGAGAATTTAGGTCTGAGAGAGTTGATCGATGGTGGAGACGCTGCTCCTGGTAGGATTCTTCACAGGAACATCAACATCGGTTCCTCAAGGTTGGTTTTCTATAAATAACTCCCTTTGAATGTTATGTCACTTCCTGGTAAATCTGAAGAAGTCTTAGGATAGTTCTTTATGTTGGGAATTCAATCCTCGATCTTAAACACCCTTGCCTTTCGTGAGTTATTACAACATTCCGAGACTGCAATCAATTGTTCGTGATCTTGCCGATTTAGTTTTGGTGAATCGAAGTTTTGGAGTAGGTACAGACTACTAGTTCAGTGAGAAATGTATTTTATGTCTTATTATCTTGGGATGATTTAGATTTTAGTGATCATGTGTATAAATTCAGTGGAAAATGTTATAGTGGCTTATGCTTCGGATTTTTTTTTTGCTGTTAGTTTGGTGATAAAACTAGTACAAGGCTCGAACCCAAGCCTTTGGTTTGTTTTAACAATGTAGTTAGCTTGGGAAATATTGTTTGATCTTTTCCAGTAGTGAATTTAGGACATGTTACCTGAATGTAGTTACAGGTTAGGCCAATAATTGGTTGTGTGTTGCATTTGTGGCTCGAACATGGTCATGACAACTAGATTTTGCTAGTTTCTCTTCAGATTGAATGCTTTGTAATCTCTCTTTACTTTTGTGGTTTGTAGACAGTTGTTGTTTTCCATATATGATAAAAACTGCATGTTCGTGAAAAGAATGCTTTTTGTTAACTATAATATCTCACCTGGCCTTTCAGTGTTGCTTTCGACACTCGATTTTGTTTACAATGTGACTAGGAAGACTTGTCGATATGCAAATATGTTGCTTTCTTATACAGTTCACAATAGAAGTCAGGGGCATCTCATGGCAAGAAAACCCATGAATGATTGGTAGTTTCTTTATACTGTGTTCACAGATATTAATGTACAATGTTCTATAAATCTTGATATGATGTCCAGAGACATTCATATAGCCATATACATTATCTAATGAGAGTTCTAAGACGATGAGCATTATACTTGTGGTGTGATTATAAACTGTATAGTATTAGTAGGGCTTGATCGTATTCTTGCCTTTTCATATTTCGTTTGCATATCCATCCTCATCGAAGTATCTGTTAGATGATACTCTTGTTTCACTTAAGATTTCATTGGATTTACATATCGAAAAAGTATTGATACGATCCGTGGTTCATGTGAATTGGCAGGGTCTAAGTTCATAGGAGCAGCTTGGCAGTGTGAGAGGTCACATTGTTCAGGACGATTTCAGATATGTGAACAACTCGCGACAACAAAACATAACGCACTGTTGGATTTACGGGTTCTGCTCCGTTTTATATCCATGGGTTAATGTCTTCGTTAAGAAATTCTGAAGTTGTCTCTGATCCAAATTTATTATACATGTTTATGAACAGAGAAAAGGATTACAGGGTTATGGCCATCTCGGAATAATACAACTTTTTCATGTTTGTTTAATTTATGTTCTTGGCATGTTTTGCTCATTTTTCAGCCAAACTATGAAAACGTGAATTTAACGTTTTAGGTGTTGCCAGTTGAGTGATGGTGTCTTATTGATAGGTTAATAATAAGTTATGTAATTTGGATCTTTTCGACAACCTTAACTAGAGTATTCCGTAACTAATGACACAAATAATAAAGGGCTTAGCCACGTCACGAGGCTAACACATGGGGTTCATAAAAATTATAATTAACGCCCAATCTGAGGATAGGGCCGTGAGAAATCCTCTCCGTCCATTCAATATCCACCGATTGAAGACACGTCATCAATCCGTGTGAACCTCAAGTAACCAATGAGAGCCAGCACAAGCTTCTATATAAGAAAATATATTCTCCGTCAGTGACAACAGACGCATCTCTTCATTGACTAGTGATTGCCTTTGTATCACTCGAATTCTTCAATTTCTCTTTCGTCTGTAAACTTATTATCAATGGCTCCTAAGGCGGCAGAGAAGAAGCCAGCAGAGAAAGCTCCGGCTGAGAAGCGACCAAAGGCGGAAAAGAAGATCTCGAAAGAAGGTGGAAGCGAAAAGAAGAAGAAGAAATCGAAGAAGAATATCGAGACTTACAAGATCTACATCTTCAAGGTTTTGAAACAGGTTCATCCCGATATCGGAATCTCAGGAAAAGCGATGGGGATCATGAACAGTTTCATTAACGACATCTTCGAGAAACTCGCTCAGGAATCATCTCGTCTCGCCAGGTACAACAAGAAACCAACGATTACTTCTCGGGAAATCCAAACGGCGGTTAGGCTTGTATTGCCCGGAGAGCTCGCTAAACATGCTGTTTCCGAAGGCACTAAGGCGGTTACTAAATTTACAAGCTCTTAGGCCTTATTTTTTCTTGATTCTTGTTTGAATTGTTCAGTTTATCGGTTCCTCTCTAGATCTTTGGTGGCAAAGTAATTACTTTGGAATGATATCTTTGTTAATCAATATCGTCTCCGTTAAATGAATTACGCCTCAATTGTTCAAATTTCTGTCAAGATCCTCTCAGCAATCAAATTTCTTCAGAGATCTGTATTATGTTGGTCGTTAAACATGATTAAAAAGATAACTGTAATCAATCTGAAAGAATAAATTCTTTCAAATTCATCATCTTGGTTTCGTGTTACTTCAATCTGGTAGCTCTTGAGAAGAGTTATTAGAGTAGATATTATAGTTGAAGTTTCGATCAGCTTGAGTTTCGTTCAGCTGATAACACAATTCACGTCACTGTCCAAAATTCATTATTAGTGGGCCTGTATGAAGCCCATTATTAACAACATGTTAAATATCTTGGTTGGATAAAATAAATGTAAGAAAAATGTACACGTGTATAGTTTTGATTCGTAGTAAATGACGCGACCACGTCTTGCTCCTTTGTTGACCTTTCTCTGCTTCTATCTTAATATAAAAAAGCTCGTTCGACCCTCAAGATTCCTTTTATCCATTTTCTCAGATTAGCTTTTTTATTTTGGAGGGGTCTTTCCTCGTTTCTTGTATTTTCGTTTTGGATATGGTTGCTCTGATTCTTGTTTCCATGATCGAAGTTTAGAGTTTTTGTTTGAAACGATTTGTTCCAAGCCTCGTTCTATTACAGATTGATTACTTTACTAGATAGCTAGCTCTGAGATCTATAATCGCCGGATTGGATTAGGGTTTTTATTTCTCGTTGCTCTTTGATTATTGGGTTTCAGAGAGCATAGATAAAATGCGGGTGTCCTCTGAGATACTCCTTTCTTTGGTTCCTTCGTTGACTTTTTATCATTCTGGTTTGAGTTCTAATCGTTTGAAACCTCTTGAAAAGAGTGATTGGCGTGGTAATCTTAGTTGAAGTTTCTCTCTTTCGTTATACTTTCTCAGTTTTTTTCTTCGATCTCTTAGATCTTTGTTATTTTCTCTCGTCTTCGTTTGGTTGTTACTAATTTTCATAGCTCGGATTAAGCTAATCGAAGAAGAATCTTGTGACCTCTGTCTTTGGTGATCTGTTCAGTGATCAATCTTTCAGTTTTTTTTTGACGTTTCGGGTGCTTGATTTGTGACGCAAGAGGTAATAGTTTATGTCTATATGAATCTTTTTGGCGTAAGTGTTGTTCAGAATCGTTTTATCTGGAGAGTTCTTTTACTAAGGATTGTTTGAATTTGTTCGTCGCAGTTGGTCTTGGATATGAGCTCTGTCTCTGGTAGGTTGGATTTCAAAGATACAGAGTCTCACCTGGAGAGCAGCTCTGTTTCGAGTCCCAATAAATGTTCTAATGGCTCAAAACGTATCTCTTGTATCGGATCTGAAGATGCTCAAGAGTCTGATGGTGATGATAGTGGTTATATACACCAAAATGTGAATGAAGAATCCAAAGATAAGGCGATCAGCAATCCCAATTCAGAGACTCTACCTCTCGAGTCTTTGGATGATGAAGGTGAAGACAAAAACCTTGCAACCGCATTGCAGGATATGTTCTCTGAGAGTGTAAGTTCTTCTGCCGTCTTTTTGATACGGTGTGTGAGACTTAAATGTTTCTTTAAAGTGTATTGATGACGTACAAGTTTCTGTGTATAATCATATACTTGCAACATAGAGGCTCCTCGCACCTCTAGGCTTGTGATCATGACTGTTTCTTATGTCGGTTGTTGCGTGCAACATTTAGAACCAACCCTTTAGTCTTTAGTGGTAGATGTACAAGATTACCATTCTTCGGATTTTGGCTGTGATATATATCTCTCAATGGTTGAAGGTTATCAATATTTTTTCTATTTTCGAAGTGGATAGTTGTTACATGTGTTGCTGTTAGCTGTTTCTGAATTTTGTGTTTTTTTTGTAATCCATCGACAGATGAGTGTGGTTACTCTGATTCCTGCCATTAAAGGTGGTCGAAAGAAGTATGGAAAGTCACTTGAGAAGCTGAATGTGTCATGGGCTGAAGATGTGTATGATCCTCCACCCTCGATTGTTTCTCACACGAGAAGCAAGAAACAGCAACCGCAGAAATCAAAGAGCAGAGACAATTTAAAGAAGAATGGAAAGAAGGGACAAAAAGGAAACAGCAATTCTCGTGGTGGCAGCAAAGACAAGAAGCAGTCTTCTTCTTCTCGCAGCAAACACAGTCGTGATAAGTTTGATTGGACAACACAAATGCCTATTGTAGCCGCATCTTCTTGAATCTCTGTGGCATGACCAAGGCACTCTCGTCTTCTTTACTCTTCTTGTCGCTCCTCTCTCTCTCTCTCGCTCTTTCTCCTGTTTATAAATAAAAGCTTTTGGTGTGTAAACTGTTCTTGGTTGAGTTTCAGAACGACGTTTGTGATTCGTACGGAATTGGGTTTGATTTTACACGAATTACCACTAGTGTTGTGAAGCTTTGGATAAATGTTTTGATTGTTATATGTGATTTAAGAACTCTGTTTTATGTAATAATAGTTAAATAAGTACATCAGATAGATTTTGCAAAAGATTGATACCGTAAGCATTGAGTAACTTTTCCTATCAAAGTCTACAAGGTGTTTTGGAACGATATTTGGTAATACATTGTGCCATCAGTTGCTAATTTAGTAGATCAGACTGGTAAGTAATCGGTCAATTTCAACTTTAAATGACTGACAGCTCCAAAATAAGATTGAGTTTGCTTGGAAACCACGTCATTCTTCTTTTGTGTTTGCTCTTGATCGAATTTTCATGTCCCTTTCTTCTACTCTGCTAAATATTTAATTATTTCTTTAAAACATTTAAAGATTTATGTTCAGTCATCTTTGTCCAGATAGATTCGGCTTCTTCAGCTGCTGGGAGAAGCAAAATCTCAACACTTAGAGAAGAAAGAAGATTCTCAGCGCAAGCAAACAGCCCTTGAAAGTAGCCCTAAAGGACTATAGCCAAATCGGGTTTGTTACTTACGAGTTGTTAGGAAAGACACGAGGAAGTAGGTTTTAAGTGTATGGAAGTGAGAAACGAAAAGCTTTTAACCTTGAGAAGATGAAGAGGAAAGGTACAAAGTTCTATGTAGAAGAATGGATAAAGGTTAGTATTCTTTCTTCATTTAATTAGTTTTGACACTAATTTTGCAGGTACTTCTTTCGTTTTCTTTCATAGTTAACCCTTTCTCACGTTTCTTACACGCACATGATGTGTGATAATAATTGGACCGAACAAAAAACGAGGAAATAGTAAAAATCAGACATAACAGAGAATGGAGACATCACATCACAAGGCGAAGTGGTCGAGATAGGATTGAAGATAATGAGTGCTTGTGAGAGAAATTCGAAGATATATATTGAAAAGAAATTGAGAAAATACTCAGAGATGTTACAAGAGAGTAGACCAAAGAAGCGCTTAATAAACGCTTGAGGTTCACCTAATGACAAAGTTAATGCAAAGACCAAACAGAAATCCATATCCATAAACCTTGAGGCTTGAGCTAAATACTAACGCTTACAATTATGACAATAATGGGTCGTGTCCTTAGATGGAGTTTCACAATTGTAGCAGAAAGCAAACCCACACCTGCAAAAGTGTTAACGAGGATAAAGACTTTTGCTTTATCAATTTTGTATCATAAATAGAAAAGAAAGAATACCTGCACTTCATGTATAAGCAACCTTGAGACCTTTCAATGTAGAATTTGCATGAAGGACATCTTTTCCATTGCTTACTCTGTGCCATATTCTTGAGCAAAATATCATCTTTCTCTCTTTCGTTCTCAGCTAGTTTCTGAAACTCTTCACAGGTTATCTCCGGATGCCATTTGGTTTCACATTTCACACACACCATTCTATGGCAATGAGGACACTCTGATTCTTTCATAGTCGTTTCACTCTCGTCCAAGAAAACCAGAGCAGAGCAATCTTTGTAAGGACAGTAGAATTTACTTGAACGCATCACCAATGCCTCACAAAGAGCATCACCCCACCGATTAAAGACCTCTATTGGCAAGATTTGACGACACTGATCTGGATCGAGCCCTCCTGAGCAACCAGAGACAGGGCAATCAATTGAGAGGATGTTGTCTTGTAATTTGGCTGCAATGTATTTCGAGACACAATCATTGCAGTAGAAGTGAGAGCATCCACTTATTCGGAATGATTCACTTATGCATTTGGACTCAACACATATCTGGCATTCGAAATTCGCCTTCCTCGACGATGAAGACTCTCCCTTTTCTAAGGATTTGATGAGGTTTGGAGGTGCAAAGTAGAGGATTTTGAGATCATCATCATTGTCGTCTTCGTTGTTGTATTGATCGAGATCTATGTAGATTGGAGACTCTGATTTGATTGGAGTGTGAGGAGTACACATCCAGAGACGGCGTAGTTTGCGTTCACGGTCGTAATTCTCAACGGAAATTTCGTCACGCTTGCTGGAACCACGAGCAGAGAGAGATGTGGAGAAGATGAAACAGTCGGAAATGTCGCCCTCGCCGTCATCGTTTACGTCTCCGGGAAGATTAACGGTCACTTCATTGACTGATTGTATCGCCATTGTTGATGCAGTTATGGTTCGTCAACTATCAAAATTAGGGTTTTAGTTTGTTGCTTGCATTGGATCAGTTTACAAAGTGTTCCATTTTTATTTTCCTTCCCAAAGCGTTTCATTAAACCCGAATTTAATTTGCCATTTTTATTTATCCAATTCAATCACTTATCCGGTTTACATACGAACCCGGTTTGATTATCGGACCGGTTGGTTATTTTCTCTCCAAATCCTTAAACCCTTTTACTTCATCTCAGAAACTATCATCATCTTCATCTCAAAGTCGGAAACTATGGCTTTCTCTTCCTGTCTCAAATTCTATCCTTTTTCTATCTCTCAAGCCGTATCCCTAACTCATCAATCCTTCTCTCTTAAGCTCACTCCTCCTTCTACCGTCATTTCCTTTGCTTCGCCTAACTCCGCCGCTCTCTCCTCTACTGATGTCAAGCTTCTCGACTCACTCCGTAGTCAGCCTGATGATTCCGCTGCACTCCGTCTCTTCGATTTGGCCTCCAAGCAGCCTAATTTCTCTCCTGAACCTGCTTTATACGAGGAGATTCTCATCCGGCTTGGCCGGTCTGGTTCGTTTGATGACATGAGAAAAATTCTGGAGGATATGAAGAGCTCGGGATGCAAAATGGGTACTTCTCCTTTCTTGGTTTTAATCGAGAGTTATGCTCAATTCGAGTTGTACGATGAGATTCTAGGTGTTGTTCATTGGATGATCGACGAATACGGGTTAAAACCCGATACCCATTTTTATAACCGGATGCTGAATCTTCTCGTTGATGGCAATAATCTGAAATTGGTGGAGATTGCTCACGCTGAGATGAGTGTTTGGGGAATTAAACCAGATGTATCGACGTTTAATATTTTGATCAAAGCTTTGTGTAAAGCTCATCAGCTTAGACCTGCGATTTTGATGATGGAAGATATGCCGAGTTATGGTCTGGTTCCTGATGAAAAGACATTTACAACGATTATGCAAGGCTACATTGAAGAAGGCGACTTGGATGGAGCTTTGAGAATTAGGGAACAGATGGTTGAGTTTGGGTGTTCATGGTCTAATGTGAATGTTAATGTTATTGTTCATGGTTTCTGCAAGGAAGGGAGAGTTGAAGACGCTCTCAATTTCATTCAGGAGATGACGAATCAAGGCGGGTTTTTCCCGGATCAGTACACGTTTAACACGCTAGTAAATGGTTTGTGTAAAGCTGGGCATGTTAAACATGCTATTGAGATCATGGATGTGATGCTTCAAGAAGGGTATGATCCAGATGTTTATACTTACAACTCTGTGATCTCGGGCTTGTGTAAACTTGGAGAGGTGAAAGAAGCAATGGAGATTCTTGTTCAAATGATCACTAGAGATTGTTCTCCGAACACAGTTACTTATAACACTTTGATCAGCACATTATGCAAGGAGAATCAGATCGAGGAGGCCATAGAGCTTGCCCGTGTTCTCACCAGCAAAGGAATTCTTCCTGACGTTTGTACATTCAACTCTCTGATCCAAGGTTTGTGTTTGACTAGGAATCACCGGGTCGCAATGGAGCTGTTCGATGAGATGAGGGGCAAAGGATGTGAGCCTGACGAGTTCACTTACAATATGCTGATTGATAGTTTATGTTCTAAAGGAAAGCTCAATGACGCTCTAAACATGCTTAAACAAATGGAATCGAGTGGTTGTGCACGCAGTGTGATAACTTACAACACTTTGATTGATGGGTTTTGCAAAGCCAACAAGATTAGAGAAGCTGAAGAGATATTCGATGAGATGGAAGTACATGGGGTTTCAAGAAACTCTGTTACATACAACACACTCATCGATGGGCTTTGTAAAAGCAGGCGAGTAGACGATGCAGCTCAGCTCATGGATCAGATGATAATGGAAGGACAGAAACCTGACAAATTCACATATAATTCACTTTTAACACATTTCTGCAGAGGAGGTGACATAAAGAAAGCTGCAGATATCGTGCAAGCCATGACCTCAAACGGGTGCGAACCAGATATTGTGACCTATGGAACCTTGATAAGCGGTTTGTGTAAAGCTGGTAGAGTTGAAGTTGCAAGTAAGCTTTTGAGGTCAATTCAGATGAAAGGGATTGCTTTGACACCGCATGCTTATAACCCTGTAATTCAAGGGTTATTTAGGAAAAGGAAAACAACAGAAGCTATAAATCTGTTTAGAGAAATGCTTGAACAGAATGAAGCTGCACCGGATGCAGTCTCTTACAGAATAGTTTTCCGTGGGCTATGTAATGGAGGTGGAGCAATCCGTGAAGCAGTGGACTTTCTTGTTGAGCTGTTAGAGAAAGGGTTTGTGCCTGAGTTTTCTTCTCTGTACATGTTGGCTGAAGGTCTTCTCACTTTGTCAATGGAGGAGACACTAGTCAAGTTAATTAACATGGTGATGCAGAAAGCGAAATTTTCTGATGAAGAAGTTTCAATGGTGAAAGGTTTGCTTAAAATCAGAAAATATCAAGACGCTTTGGCCACTCTTGGTGGCGTCTTGGACAGTCGTCAGCCTAGGAGAACTTTCCGGTCAAGATAATACTGTCGGAAATTATTCTCACTTTGAAATTTGTAGACGATCTGTATGATGTTCTGAATATGATTATATAAAAACACTTGTATCACGTCACGAACGAGACAATTTTTGGGGAAAAAGAATGTTAAGTTGTGATTACACTTGAAGATAATATTGAATTGTGAAAAACTAAAACCGAAAATCTTCAGCAAAGAGTCGGCTATGGATATTGTACAGATAAATTACTGATTAACACACGAAGAAAAAATTATCGAGAAACTGACAACTTATGGAGAAAAACACAGACCTTTGAGAATGAATGAAAATGGTTTTAAGATGATGACCAGCCTTAATTAATTATACAATTCTCACAGGCGTTCTGAATCACCTATTCCAGAAAAAAATGAATATAGCATTACTGTGATATTAATTGTCAGAGCTACATGAGCTAAAGCTTGCTTACCCTTACTTAACGAAAACCTCCACCGGTCCAAGCCGTGTCTGATTTGCCATTGTGACCAACAGAGTTCTTATCGCCTGCACTTTGGTAATAATTATCAAACCTAACATCTTTGGCATCATTATCATCCCAACCTGTCCAGCCATCATGATCATTAGAAGCTGAAGACCCCTTTGGAGCTGCTGCTTCTGTCTTCTTAGTCTCATTCTCTCCCCAATCATCCCAAGAATTTGACTTTTGCGAATTGTTGTAATGATCGCTTGAGGATGACTGTGACCTTCCTCCTCCATCAGATGAATTCGCTGCTTTGTTCCCATTTCCAAAGTTTTGGTAGTAACCATTATTCTCATTTTCACTCTGTTGATTCCAGGTTGTTGTTCCTTCTTTAGTGTACTCTCCGACTTTTTGCGTCGCAATTGCCATTACTCCTTTCATGATTCCCCATGTCCTTTGTCCGATCTCTGTTGTCTTATGCGCTACTACATTTACAGTTTCACTCACCTTGTGATCATACCCACCTTCCTTCACCTGCAATAAATTAGTTTCTTATTTGATCTTGACTCCACTTTTCCAAAAATTGATATAAACCAGACAGAAGAATCCATTTATGCAACATAAGTAACACTGTGAGGTTAAAGCTAACGCCAAGTTTGTGATACAACAATGTCGAGAATCGGATAATAGCCAGGCGCATGAGTTATTAAGCAAATTAGCAACTCAGTGTAAATAAAGCAAATACCTTGGATGTGAGCTCCTTTGTTCCTGTCTGAACAACATGTGCAGCTGACTGAGCTGCAGATGCGGCAACAAGAGACAATCTTCCAAAACCCTACCATTTTACAAACGAATCAACACGACGAAAACGGAATTCACTTCTGTCATCCAATTCAAGAAGAAACTAAAGTTCAAATCACCTGGGATACGACTGAGAAAACATCATCTTGCTGATTATTTCTCGGTGCTGGAGCTGAGCTTGATCCGAATCCAACATACTTGCCACCTTGCGAAGGAGGAAGACCTTCAGGCTTAGACTCATTCTCCGCCATTCTCCTAGCAAAGAAGCTCTCTTTCCCTGCAGCAGAAGCCTCTAGCTGTGATCGCGTGTAGATATCTTCAGATGATTTTGACTTAACATGTGCACCACCTCCGGGACGAGTTCCCGATGCCCTAAAATCATTTGCTGACTGATTCCGTCTCATATCAGTTGAAGATCTGAGGGAATCATCGTTATCCCAACTATCCCATCCTCCTCCGTTGTTATTATTGTTTCCGTAACCGCCCTGAGCCAAAGGAGGCTTCTTATTCATCCCCAGACCTCCTCCTCTTCCGCCGACCGCTTCCTTAACAACCGGCGGATCACTCCATGGCCTACCTTCAGCTAAAGCTTTGATCCGGTCACGATACACAGAGGCAGCATTTGAATTGTACTTGGGAATGATATCTGTCTCCTTAGGGATTCCGTATTGCGCGAAGAATTTGTTCAGCCGTTCGTTACCGCCTGCTTCCATCTTCTTGATCTGGATCTCAGACCATGAATCCATGGTGACAGATCTGACGAAGGAGATGTGAACACCTAAGCCTCTATGCTTCCCGGAGCATTCCAAACACATGAAAATTCCGTAAGAAACCGACGCCCATTGCGGATTCTTCTGAGCGCAATCGACACAAACCTTGTTTTCAGGCTGAGATTGGAGAGTGCGTAATTTTCTCGCCGCCGCCATATTTCCCCGGACCTCCGAACACTGATTGAAGCAGATCTGATCCCAATCTCGCAGACTCGTGCTACTGAGATGAATGCCTCTCTGTTTTTTTTCTTTCTTTTATTCACAAACTCGGTTTTATACGTTTATCTGGTACGTGGCTTTGGCACGTGCGAGGTTCTTGGCAAAACCACTGAGGTTATTATTATTTTTTTTCTGAAGGAGATTATCCTTTAATTATCATTTGGGTTTCCTGTTTAGTGACTAACCTTTATAGGTTAATAAGAATATGGATTTTTGTTTTGTAATTAATACAATAATATATTTATTCTATATATGTTAATATGTAGAATGTTATTTCTATAAATATTACAAAAGATCCATTGTACATAAACTACATCTTCACTTAACCATCAAGACAATACATAATATTTTTTAATAATCATACATTTGTGTCTCCATTAACACTTAGAGAAGACTCATTAACAATTTTGGAAACAGTAGTCTCCTCAACATGAGCTTTGTTGTGTTGTTGAACCACAAGGATTGATGGAATGATGTGGTTAATGGAAGAGGCAAGAACATCTCCGATAGGACCTAACTCAGGATGTTCAGCTTGACGCTCAGCTAATGTAGCCACTTCGGCTGATGGTAACCTTCCTCTTCCAACCACTATTAAGTCAAACTCTTTGCTTTGTCCTATTGACAATGTTTCTTCAATTATGTTGTTTGCTTCCTTTTCTTTATACTCCACCATTTCATTCCATTTCATCTTGAATTCTTCCAATGTCCCTTCGTCTAATTCCTTTTCTTTTTCTGGATCTACGTTTGTTGTCAAAAACGCATAGTTCTTCTCTTTGCATTTAGATGGTGCTGGTCTTAACGTAACGGCGTTACTCCTCAACGTTTCTCTCACCAAGAATCTTATAACGGTAACTTTGACGGCCGGATGTTCCGCCATTCTCCCCGCAAGGTATAAAGCTTCACGATCATCGGGTCCACCAAAGAAAATCACACAAACCCTTTCAACTACGTTTGAACCATCGGAGCTCGAAGTTTGTGCTTCAATGGACCCAAGTCCACGGTCCACAAGAACCGCCACCGAACACGGAGCGTTCTTCAAAACCCTCTGGTTAACCAACCGCCAAGCATGACCAACGTTTTCTGGTACGTTTTCATCTCCTCCTTCTTGGTGGTGGTGACCATGACCATGATCAACGTTCCATCGTTTGTGGAAAGGTAATATAATCATTGTGACTCTCTTAGTTTCTGCCATGTGACATATGTCTTCATGCATTGTGGGTAATGGAGAGACTGCTGTAATGGGCCGGATTGCTACTCGGCCCAATTGACGATAAGTTTGAAAGCCTCCTATAACACTGCTATGGAACTCACCATGACGGTAACGATGGACGAAAGGAAATCCATTTTTACGTGCTCTTTGCACCATTATGATTGACGACGATCTTTCCGTTAGTTCCATTAGATGCATCACAAATAGTTTTAGCTGTCGTATCTGTTACATAACAATACTAACCAAATTAAGTACCAAAGCAATTAGAAACACAGTTCAATTCAATTTCACATTAATGTATGTGTACCTTGGTGGTTCGGATGGATTCGACGAGAGAGATGAGGGATGAAACATTGGCTGGGCCATGGAGGCAAGCTAAGATGCGAAGCTCTTCTTTCGAGGAATTTTCACTGGTCGACAGATCCTTTAGTTTGCGGTGAGTGTCACGTGCCGGCTTGTAAATGGCCATTACAGTAGGCGTTGTTATAAACGTTGTGAAGAGTGCCATCAGCACTAATATCGCAAACGTTTCGTCGTTTAGCACCTAATCAAAGTCAAATTAACCCACGTACACACAGTTTTATTATTAACCACATACTTACCACAATCATTAGTAAAGATAATTATGATTTGACTTTCTTGGTTCCATTATACTAAGAAGATCATATAATTTGCAAGTGGATCAGTATTCTCTGATTACGTAAACATTGGCCCATTCGAACTAGTTTTTTTGTTTTTTTTTTTCCTTATAATTAACGTTTTCATGCATGCATGAGTATTAAAAAATTGGAAACGAAACAATTAATGTAATAGTCGTATTTTGTTTTATATGCTTTTCCAAGTAAAAATGATCAAATAACTTTTATATTACTAGGTTTTAGATTTTTATATTTTTATAGCATAAATAAGAACCTTAAAAATTGAAAAAGAGGAGACAAAACTAACCTTTTTTTCCTTGCCAATATTGAGTACAATGAGCTCCACCAAACCTTTAGTGTTCATCAAGAAACCAAGAGTCAAAGCCTCTCTCGCCGGAACTTTAACCATCACCGCCACAGCAAACGTTCCGACGATCTTTCCGACGCAAGCCGTAACCACAACAAGACCCAACATCCCCCATGACACAGCTCCTCTGATCTTTGCCACGTCAGTCTTTAACCCACTCGTCGCAAAATAAAGCGGTAACAGTAAACCGGAGACAAAATCCTCAATCCGTTCAATCAATCGCTGACCAAACTCTCCATCTTTCGGTATTGTTAAACCGAAAACAAACGCCCCGAAAATCGAATGAATTCCAATCAGATCGGTTGCGAAACCGGAAACCATAACTCCGGCTAAGGTCAAACACACGAAAGACTCACGTACAACGTCGTTTTCAGGAGACCCACGTTTCGCGACCCATTTCATTGCGGGTCGAATCACAACCATCATAAAAACCACAAACCCAACACCCGATAATAAGACCCATAACGACACTAATGGACTCTTTTTCTTCCCACCGCTTTCACCGCCGTTACCTGCTAACGCAACCGCTAAAGCGAGCAAAATCCACGCAGCTACATCGTTGAAAGCGGCTGCAGCCATCGCGGTTTCTCCGATCCGAGTGGTTAAAAGCTTGAGCTCTGCTAAAATACGCGCGAGGACTGGAAAAGCTGTGATTGAGAGTGCGACTCCCATGAAAACGAGAAATTCTGCGTATCCTGGTCTTTCTTCAGCGGTATAGAGAGTGTTACGGATCACGAAAGCGACTCCGACGCCAGCGATAAACGGGAGTGTGATTCCGGCGACTGCGATCCCAAAAGCGCGTTTGCCGCTTCGTCGGATCGATGATAAATCGAGCTCGAGACCAACGAGGAAGAGGAAGAAGAGAAGTCCTATACTCGCGACGGATTCAAGTATCGGCATACTCCATTCCGGAAATATACGATCCATATACGCAGTATTTCTACCTAAAGCCGATGGTCCTAACACAATTCCTCCCTGAAGAAGAACGTCGGAAAAAGGTGATTTAAGAAGATGATGTCATAAATGTAAATAGTTAGTGAGGGTAAGAGTGTAATTTTTACGTACGACAATCTCGGCGATAACTTTAGGTTGACGGAGAGGTTTGAATAAGACGGCGAGGGAGCGACTAACGGCGATGATTAACGCCGTTTGGACGATGAGTAACGGAAAGGCGAAGTTTAAAGGATTGTCGCCTTGCCATGCTCCGTTAGATGAGGTTTTCACGGCGGTTATGTTGAAGGGCATTTTGGGGATTTCAAAGGATTTTTTGTTTTCTATCTCTTTCTAAAAGGCTTATTTCAATTTGGAACATGTGAGATATAGTTAAGTAAGAAGAAGTTTTGTGAAGAAATTTATAGGCAAAACTTTTTTTAGTTGAAGATTCAAAAAAGTGGCAATGTTGTTGCTTCATACTTGGGTGCGTCTTTTTCTGTGGTAGTAGTTTTAAAATAGTTTTATTTTTCAAAATTCATAAAATAATGAATTATGTAATTTAGGAAATTATAGAAAAACCAAATTTTGTATGGGTAATTAGATGGCCAGCCAAATATTAGTTCAAATTTGGCAAAAAAAAAAGAAACGTAAAATTAATTTAGATAGAAATTGTAGTCATCTAGGGGTCTTTTAAGTTTTAACTATTCAAGTTTAATGTAAATAAAGTATGAAAAGAAAATTCTACTCAAATCGGAAAAAGATTGTGGTTACTGTAATAATTGAATATCCTCATTTTAACAACAAAAATAAAGAAAAGAAAATTATTATTGACAAGAAAAACAATTCACATCCAAATTACTACGGGGTTATGAAGGAAGTAGGAATCATGTGAGTCGCACGTGGGACGTTGACAAAATGCTTAGTTGGCGTAAATGGGTTTTTCAAGTGTACCCAAAATGACACGTATATCTGACTTCTCCTATTTTTTCAACTATTTCCATATTTTGTTTGGCTTTTATTTTCATTTAATAGAGCTGTTGATATTTTTTTTTTTTTAATAATTGGATTCACAAGACCTGATAAATAGTCTAGAAACCACTAACTAAAATTTCCTTATAATATATTAAATTGTAGTGGAGAGGGGTCAAACTCTGATGTCTGAATTATTAGATCATCCTAATCACCAGACTGAAAAAAATTAGAAATTAGACGATGCTGTTGATTTTTTCAAAAAATTTGTATCTCAATTCTGCTTCGTATTTACGTCTATTACATACTTTTTTAATGATCTTAAATAATTGTTACTAAAGTTAGTCATAACTAGTAAGCTGTTAATAATAGTTTTACAAGCCAAATGTAACGTCTCAAGCGAGTTACAGATAGTGTCTAATAAATATATATGTTACTTTCTAGTGGGCTAAACAGAGAAACATTTGATATGTTTGTCGTAGGAATCATATTCAATTCACGAAAACACTGTTATTTTTTTATTTTGTTAATTATCTGAGAACGTCAATGCTAGTACCACTTTTAAAAAGTTTTAATAATTACGTAATAGTGGGAGAATTCACGAGAATACTGATTACTAAATAAAAAAATAAAAAAAAATTTGAAACTCACGAGCTGAGCGTTTACATTTCTCTTTCGATGAAATAGATTTGGACTTTTCATGAAGGCAAAACCAAAAGTGCCAAACAAGTGGTCTTCCATTTTTTAAGGAACAGTTTGTTCAAACCATAACTAATTTGGTCTAACCTTATCTTAAGCAACTGTAGAGAAGACTCATGAATCGAGTCTATTATTGGTCGCTCGTTTCTGTCTCTAATGTATTGTGTTTAATTTAAGCTCGAAGCCAGATTTTGTACATTGATTTTTTTCCTTCTTAAGTTCAGAAACTCAACTTATTGTTAGATTTAAATCCTCCAAATAATTTTGTAACGATACAGTTTGAGTCTGACATTAACAAGTCACACGGCCAAAGAGAGCTTTATGAGGTCGGCAGAGTGAAAT
>WJSH01000027.1:49722-65751 GCA_009757365.2 Lepidium campestre | reverse complement strand
TGAATTGTTAGTTGTCGGAAAACCAGTTATGTCAACTAAATTTTTGAGTTTTTTTTTTTTTTTTTGGGATTTTTTTTACCAAAACATTGACTGAAGGAGAAGAAAAGAACAGAGGGCAAAAACGTTATTTTGGTTAGAATTGAAACGGAAAACGAGGTGAGCCGAATTCGAAGCCTTTGGACCCGTTTTTATATATTTTATTTGCCATTCGTTTTGTTCTTTTTGTTCTTCCCTCATTAGCCTCATTTCATCTTTTGATCCATTGTTTTTTTATTTCTCCTTTTGAGAACCGAATAATTTTCACTCCAGATTCTTCCTCCGCGAGAACGTTTTTCATCTATTTTCTCGGTAATTCAAGAGCCTAGAATTTGTTTTTTTCTCCGGTCTGGATTTCGTTACTTCGATTGACAATTGTCAGTTTCATTTTTTCTTCTGTGAATTTTTGATTTTTTTGAATCGGGGATTTCGTCATTGCGTCTCCTGATAATGTGTTTGAAACGCTGATCAGTGTTCCTCACTATTCCATTTTGTTGAAGATTCGATCTGGTTTAAATATCATTTTGCTTTACTACAGATTTTCAGCTGTGCTTGATCTCGTTTAATATTATAATATAAAGTGATTCCTTTTAGCATTTGATTTTGTCTCTCTAGGATAATAATATTCTTGACTCCTTGAAGTTGAATTTGTTTATTTATTATAATGAAACAGAGCATCGATTGACTTGCAGTTTAATTATTCTTCTTTATGCAAAAAGTTGGTCTTTTGTGTTTCTGTTTGCAGAAAGTAGAACATGGCTGATGGTGAGGACATTCAACCCCTTGTCTGCGACAATGGAACTGGAATGGTTAAGGTGATTCTAAAATGGAGAATCATTTATTTACCTTACATCTTTGATTTTTTGTCTGTTAAGTTTTGGCTTACATTCTCCAACATATCACTGCATTCAAACTTATAGCCCTGTGTGTCCTCAAATTAGATGAATAAAAAGTGAGTCTTCGTGGATCAATCCGTTGTTTCCAATTCCTTAACTTAGTCCATTTATCGATGAAAACCAGAATCTTTTTGACTCATTAGATGCATGAAGGCATGCTTTAACCATAGACATTTTAATGTGGTTGATTTTATGAACAATGTAGCTAAGCCGGTCTCTATGGTGGTTATGTTCTTTGTTGACTTAGGCTGGTTTTGCTGGGGATGATGCACCGAGGGCTGTGTTTCCAAGTATTGTGGGCCGTCCTCGCCACACCGGGGTGATGGTGGGAATGGGACAAAAGGATGCCTATGTTGGCGATGAAGCTCAATCCAAGCGTGGTATTCTAACTCTCAAATACCCAATTGAGCACGGTATTGTCAACAATTGGGATGACATGGAAAAAATCTGGCATCATACTTTCTACAATGAGCTCCGAGTTGCTCCTGAGGAGCATCCGATTCTACTCACTGAAGCACCCCTTAACCCAAAAGCTAACCGTGAAAAGATGACTCAAATCATGTTTGAAACTTTCAATGCTCCAGCCATGTATGTCGCCATCCAAGCTGTTCTGTCACTCTACGCTAGTGGTCGTACTACTGGTAAGTCTAGAATCCGATTGAATTTACCTTTTTAATCTTAAGATTCAAGACTATGTCTTAAGGATTGTTGATTTATGTTATAGGTATTGTGCTCGACTCTGGAGATGGTGTGAGCCACACGGTTCCTATCTATGAAGGTTACGCTCTTCCGCATGCCATCCTACGTCTTGATCTTGCAGGTCGTGACCTCACAGATGCTCTGATGAAGATCCTCACTGAGCGTGGTTACTCTTTCACCACAACCGCTGAGCGTGAAATTGTCAGAGACATAAAGGAGAAGCTATGCTACATTGCTCTTGACTATGAGCAGGAGCTTGAGACAGCTCAAACCAGCTCTTCTGTAGAGAAGAACTATGAGTTACCTGATGGACAAGTGATCACCATTGGATCTGAGCGGTTCCGTTGCCCAGAGGTTCTTTACCAGCCATCTATGATCGGTATGGAGAATGCCGGTATCCATGAAACCACTTACAACTCCATAATGAAATGTGATGTTGACATCAGAAAGGACTTGTATGGTAACATTGTGCTCAGTGGTGGAACAACTATGTTCTCTGGAATCGCTGACAGAATGAGTAAAGAGATCACTGCTTTGGCACCGAGCAGCATGAAAATCAAAGTCGTTGCACCGCCCGAGAGAAAATACTCTGTCTGGATTGGAGGTTCCATCTTGGCCTCCCTCAGTACCTTCCAGCAGGTAACTAATCCAATCAATTCCTTCTTCCTAAACCTCATATGTCTAGTCTGCACTTCGACTGATCGCTTCCCTGTTCTTAAATTTTGCAGATGTGGATTGCAAAGGCAGAATATGATGAGTCAGGCCCGTCGATTGTTCACCGGAAATGCTTTTGAGTTTGAAGTTAAGTCTGCCTCAGGAGAAGCCCTTGGGGTTTTCCAGTTGATCCTTACTAGGGCTTATCATTGTTCTCTGCTGTTCTTTGTTTTTGTCACTTCAAAATTTTCAGATGCTGGCCTAAAGTCATTGAAAACCTTACATTATCTGTTTGTAGTTGTGGTTAAAGATGTTGTCTTGTTCCTTTTATTTCTTTTGGATAACACAACTCTGGTTGAGTGAATAAGAACACCTAATTTTCCGAAGTTTAGGGGGTTATTGGATCTAATTATGATCTGTTGTTGAACGTTAGTCGACTTTGTGTAATGTTACCAGCAATATGATCGTACATAATGAGTTAAACATTCATGTCTTTTTTGTGTCAAACTGGATGAACAAACATTCATGTTTACATGAAAAAAACAATACGTTCTTGTAAAAGAAAATTGTAAAACTCAAATCATCAAAGCTTATCATATTGTTGAATAATTAAAGAAACCAGACCTAAAGTGTACCCTACATAATTTACAGAGAGGACTATAAAGCCTCAATAAAATACAACTCGCAATTTTTGTTCTTGGGTTAAGCCAGAGCAACACACAGATTTTTACAAAGGACAGACGTATGAGCCAAAACTGTCCACATGTATATATTCTCTTTGATGGACGTCATGTGAACCTGATTTGAGGATCAGACCAATCTATTTCCACGTGTGATAGCTGCTGCAAAACCTCAAAAGCATATGTCTGGAAGAAGCTTCGAAACGAGATTCTCCCACCGGAACTGTCAGACATTTACAATGGAAGAGGTGGGCGTTGTCGTACAACATTCAACACGCCCCTCGCAGTTGCCTGTCACCAGGAAAGAGAGAGAAAGACTCAGTGAGAAGCGCTCAGAGAGAAGAAACTAAATCTTGTGATTAAAAATGATCAAGACCTCATAGAAGGAATTGAAATTTAGGCGTAAAAGAAAACGTCTCAAGAAAGGGGCTCGCTGGCTCCCGGCGAGCTTGCTGCTTCTCAGTATGGTGTACAAGGAATTCGACTTTTTGTTGAATTCCTGAAAACCGCAAGAAAGAAAATTACGAGAGACCATTTCAACATTTGTATGAGTGTTACAGTGAAAAGATATCGCACCTCAGCTATGTTCTCAAGTTCCAAAGTGTTTGGATTACTTTCTTGATTCTCAATGTTCCAGCAGAACTGGAGACAGAGTTTCATGATGCTGTCGAGTATCCTTGAGACAGAACCAATGTCGAGGAAAGATTGAGAGATTAGAGCGGAGAGATACCTGCATTTGTATAGTACAGTAGGTAAGTAGTAGGGGCAAACCGATAAATCACTGAAAACGATTACAGTTCAAACTTACTTCACAAAACAGCAAAAAGCGAATCGAGAACCAAACTAGGCCAAGTAAGTAGCATAAAGATGCTTGAAAGCGAATAACTGAGCAGTAAATATACTTACTCTTGATGGAAGCCAACGAGTTCAGTGAAGTCTTGAGAATCGTGGATGTGAGTTTGCAACACCTTCCATTGAGATTCTATCACGTCAACCTTAAGACAAAGAGACAATCAAACCTATGACGTTTTCTGTTTTCAAACTAGCTTAAGACCAACATTGAAATCCTTCGAGACGTTGTAAGTTTCTTTACCTGAATGTAAAACTGAAGATTCCTTATCAGAAAAGCCATGTGTTCTCTAACACGCCACATGGGTCGTATTCCTTGTCGTCTTTGTTGAGATGTTGATCCGTTTGTACCAACTTTTCGATGTTGAGCAGATTCTATATGGTCTTGATGCATTACAGAAGCCCATGATTTCTCCAGTTCCATCTGAGTTCTCTTTAGCCGTATCAAATATTGGAACACCTTGAGGTACCTAAACACAACTCTATAGCTATTAGACAAAGAAATCAAAACAACTGACTAAACAGATCATAGTAAAGTTGATGCAAGAACTTTGAATGTGAGAACTTTTTTTTTAAAAAGACATAAGCAACGGCCAAGGATTCTTACTTAGAAAGTACTTCTTGAGTGAAAAACAGTTGCATGGGCCAATCAACAGAGTATTCAAGAGCAATAGCGTCCCAGCCATCCACAGAGGTTTCTGATGTAAGATTTGCCTTCCCCGAAAGAGATACTTTAGATCTCGCCAGGTCAGCTTGAGAAGATCTGACTGTGACTCCAAATGAAGGCATCCTGGAGAAAGTAGCAGTCAAAACAGCCAAATTAAGGAACAGTGGGAGAAGTTATTATTAATGTGTGCTTCCAACTTAGCTCAAAGGCAGGAAATTAAATTCATCTAATATAATGTCGTTAAAGATGAATTTGATGTGTTACTGACCGTAGGGATACCCTAGAGAAATACTTATCTTCCTCCGCAATGGTCTTTGTTGCAGCCTGAGTGCTCCCAAGGGAGAGAGAGTTACAAAAACAATTTGACCTGACCAAAACTTTTTATTGCAATTTTTTAAAAGTTGTAACCACGTACCAACTGAAACGGTACCATAAGATCGGACTCTCCAGTTGACTGGCGAGGTGGTAAGCGCATCAACTGACGACTCTCCTCCAGAAAGCACTGAAATCAGAAATTCTATGAGATGAGAAATTACATGTCCAAAGGTCTTTTACTGAGGCTAATGCAAGAATGAACAAGTGGGAGCAACATTAATCACCCTTATTTTTCACTTAAGAGCATCAACATGTATTTTATGTGGTTTACCTGAAAGAAATCTCCTTTTTCTAAGAGAAAATAATCTTTAAGAGCTTTAAGATGACCATTGAGATCAGCACGCACAACGACAAGCTGTAGAAAGGAAGGTAATGTGACCAAACAAATATAAATTCAAGAGATTAGAATCAAATGTTTTCAAGTGAAAACCTGCCAAAGATGACTGGCAGCTATTGCTCGAACAGAATCAACAGTGCATTCAAATGATCTCTTGTGAAACTCAGATGATTCCTGCACGTAGACGTATACATGTAAGGAGAAAGGCATATACTACCGTATGAGCAACAAGAACACGAGTTGCATGACCGAATCAAATCATTTATCAAGATTGTTAACACTTTCTACCAAAACTAGAATGTGCGGAGAGAAAGTCTCCCAACGAGCACCTTTAAATCTTTGAGCATAGCTTCGATCTTGTCTGCCTCAGATTGGGGAAGCAATTCTCCCCCTGTACTATCTGCATCTAACTCAGTTTCCGTTTCAGGAAAATCACTATGCATAAATCCTCGAATTCTCTGGGAGCCACGCATTGTTTGCTGAAAAATCTTGTCCTTCTGGAACTGGAAAGCCGGGCTGGGATTTCGCAAAACCCTTATGGCTTTTCCCGCAAAAAGAATTGATTCACCAAGACGCATAGAAATATAATCAGGTAACATATCCTGCAATATAAGAACAGAAACATCAATAATATAGTAATGGTCCCTAATCAAAATTGAAAGTGGCATGGATAATACCAAAGAAATGTGAAATCCAGAGTGCCAATCAGTTAAAGATGACTCATGAACTGAGGTACGAGCCAACTTTTCAGATACTTCTTCCTGAGATGAGCGATGATCTAAATCCCCATCTTCTTGCCTGTAAGCAAATCAGAAATGAGTTGTGCATTCTTTGGAGAAGACAAACAGAAATCAAAATTAGCTGCAGACAACTACAAGCCATAGTGTATCAGCTCAAGAATGCAGCAGCTACCTAACAAGTATAATAGGAGATTTCATGAGGGCACTACTGAAATCATTAAGTAAAACGAGATGGCATTCAACAAATCTCATAATAAAAAATTTCAAAAATGTCAAAACGAGATTGATTTACAACTACCTCTTAATGAAAAACTCTCCATGAGGATCCTGGAGAATCCCATAGACCATCCAAGCCGCAAGTTGATTATACATGACCTGATGTCCATGCCAAAGAAGCCTACGTATAGATATGTGAGTTAGCATGATATAAACACTTTGAGAACTGGTGACGGTGGACTAAAGATGATTTCAGGTAACTGCAAAAGAGCCATTGAGGAACAACGCCAGTGAATACCTTTGGAGACAAGTCCTCAATTCAGGCACACCACAATGACACCTTTTATTCAATACATTTAGAAGCTGCCCTCCACGAATATCATCACGCTCAATCTCAAGAATCACCTCATACAGGGGCGGGAAAAGAACGAAAAACTAGAAAGAAAACAAACACATATATAACGGCATGGTATATCAATACTCATACGGTATTCTTAAGCTCAAGCATCAAGTGTCCAATGTGTTGGTAAATGGTCTTGGGAATGTACCTTATTGAGCCCCTGCGTAACCGTAGCCAGAATAGGCGTAGTCTCGGCCAATAGCTTCTGCTCAATGTGAAGAACAGCAGACCTGTAGACCGAAAGAATCTCCCCAATTCCATTAGCAATGGCTCTACGGTAGACGCTAGGCTTCTTCTCTCTACTCTGCTTCGACAATTCATCTGCCCGTTCCAACGGTTGCACACTGGTTACCGACCTAATCCAGCTCAAATTGCGAGACTTCTTCGCAAACCGGTCGAGCTCACGATAGAAAAATCCAAGCTTGATTAACCTCTCGATCAAGTCCCTGCAAGAAGTGCATCAGAATCACTAGAAATCAACATCAGCATCACCAGATCAGTGCTGAATAGAGACTACCTTTCGCTGGGTTCAATGAAGGAGATGTCAGGAGCGAGTTTAAAGGTACATTCATCAGAGAGAGGGGAATCAGAATGGAAAGCGAGGCCTAGGGTTTTGCATTGCTCCCGCTCGTCGACTATGAGATCACCGGTGAATCCTAAGAGAGCTAGAAGAAGCTCATGCAACATTGCGCTTTAAGGAAAAATCACGAAAGTGTCAAAATTTCTCGAGAGGAAATTTGAAAATCAAAATGCCGGTCACAGTCGCCGGACTTGTTTGATTTACCGGTGTGGTTCAGTGGCAAGTGATGTAATATCATGAGAAAACAAAGGTGTTTTTGGTAGATTTTCAATGAGTAAAAGTAAAAAACAAAAGGCTTGGATATGGGTGGGCATTCGGATATCGGATCGGGTTCGGGTCGGGTATTTCAAATTTTGGGTATTTTGGTTTTGGGAAAAATGATACCGATCGATTATTTGTATAAACCCGGATTGAGTTCGGATCAGTACCGAGTCGGTTCGGATATGTATTCAAAGAACCGAAATTATTCGGTTTCTGTTCGGGACCATATTTTTATTAACCCGAAAGATCTATATTATCCGAAAATAAGACAAGATCCGATTGATTATGTTGTAGTATTGTATTAAAAAAGAAACATAGAGATAAAAAGAAACAAATGTTAAAAACTAAACTCAAAATGAAACTAAAAGTTTATAAACCAACGTCAAAATAATTAAATTGTAGTGACTACAGATATTTAGTTTGCTTTTTCTTGATGGAAACGGTAATAATAATCAGAATTACATACATAAAAAATACATGAAAACTATTAGCTTACATCAAATCTGAAACGAATAATTAAGTGAAGAACACATTCAAACTACCAAATGATTAAGTGAATAACACATCAAAACTGAAACAAATAAGTAACCAAATAAACACCATTAACATCAACACTATGCCTAATCAACATAAACCCAATAAGACAAAAAAAAAAACAAACAACAATCAGAAAGACGAGATTAACGTTACATAGAAACAAAATTGATGAATTTGATGAACTCTCTAAAGAAAAATAAAGCGATTATGTTAGGGTTTCTAGGTTTGGTGATTGAGATTTTATACGGTGGAAATCTTCGGATACACAACTCCCACAATCATCGTGGAGGAGAAAAAGAAGGAATTATGAGATTTAGATTCATCAAAACTTCCTAATTTTTCTGGAAAAAAATCAGTACTCGAAGATATGTAATAGCCATAAACAATAGAAGCAAATATATGACTTAATTCATTTTGGATACTCATCGGATCTCGAGTTTTACTCGATCCGACCCGTACCCGGTCCCCTCTTAAATGTTTACCCAATCAAATATTTTATTGGATCCGGATCTGATCCAAACCCACTTTTTCGGATCGGTACTGGGTCGGATATTCAGATCCGGATAAAATGCCCAGTTCTAGGCTTGGAGGTCCACTCGAGAGACCCTCTCTTCGGCTTGGAGGTTCTTGTCTTTCACAGCCAACGCCAATTCAATCTGGTTTAACCGAACCAAAACTCAACAGGATCGGTTCCAAGGTTTATCATCAAACTATATTTGTTTAGATAATCTTAGAGCGTCCGAGCCGTCTTAGCTCAGTGGTAGAGCGCGTGGCTTTTAACCACGTGGCCGTGGGTTCGATCCCCACAGACGGCGATATACATAATCTCTGTTTGTTTTTGTTACATATCAAACCCAATCAAGGTACACAACATAGAATTTCATACAAACAAAAACGAAACCGAGCTGTTTGGTTTTGAAAACAAAGATTTCTCTTCTAAATCTGAATCAAAGCACGCTTATATAGAAAATTTAAAATTACCATAGATCTTAAAAATCATGTATAAATCAGGGAAAAAATTGTATTTACATATATAATCAAGAAGGGTTTATAAATCTATACACAAAATAGCAAGAAAAAAATGTAAGAGTGTGTGTGTGTATAAAATCAGCAAATCAACGGCAAAGCTGAGCACATAAGCTATTAATCCGTGAATCCGAATTATTTGCCAACATGTAAGATGCTGATTTCCCATTCCTCGAACAAGTCATGCTCAATTGGTTACCTACTTGAGTCGTCTGCAGCAAACAAAACAAACAAAGTTATAAAGGAGACTCGATCTGAGGCTGGAAATTGGAGAAATGAAAATAGAGTTAAGGGTCCTACCGTGCAAGTGGCTGGTTCTCGGTTACAGCTCCATTTAGAAGTTGGAACACATGATAGATAATGACACCATGAGCAATGTTCGTTTCCATCGACATTGTTGAAGAGAGAGATCAATCCAGCAATGAACCTGACAAGGAAAGACGCTCGGTTTTAGTGATTTGATTCACAAAATTCCCAAATTTTTATTGTTTCTTATGCAATCTGCAGCTTTTTAGTGAGAGCATAGGAGAAACAAACAGACTGATTTATAGCAATGAACGTAAAAGGTGGTAACAAAGAAAATGTAACACTTACCCAGCGACCAAGAGGAGAAGAGAGACGGTCCATAATATGTACTGATAAATCTTGAACCTGCGCGGTTTAGCTCCAGAGTCATTTCTTTGGTTGATCCATCCATAATGGGGACGGATTAAGAGCACAAATCCAAGAAGAAAACCGGTAGCAAACCCTCCAATATGAGCAAAGTTATCTACTCCCGGGAGCACACCGAGTCCCAAGTTTACGGCCACAATTAACACAAGAGTTATGATGGTCACAACCTAAGATAAAGCAGAGGCACACAACATAAGTTCTAAAGTTTTAATCTTTAAATCATTAACGAGAAGGGGAATTGAAGGTATCTTTACCTTGTTAGAATATATCGTCCAGTTGATAAAGATCTCAGAGAGCATTCCTCCAAGTAAACCAAATACAGCACCAGATGCTCCAACAGAGATGTTTGAGCGCAGGAAAAGAGCTGACAATATACTTCCTCCAAAGCCCGATATCAAATAATGTAAACCAATCCGTACTGAGAACAAAGAAAATTCAGAACAAAGGTTACACACACATTTCATCAAAAGGGATCTTCAAGTAAGAACAAAGCAATCAAGAGATGTAAAGAGAGTACTTACTAAAACCAAATTCTCGTTCCATACGTATACCAATGAATAAAAGAGTCAACATGTTCACCAATAAGTGAACAACTCCTCCATGTAACCAGTTGCAAGAAAGTAGACGCCATCCTTGATCTTCATCAACCACTTTTTTTACATCCAATCCACCCATTTTTTGTAACCTGTTACAAGTCAAAGTAACCAAAAACAATCAAAAATTTCGACATCAGGACGATTCAAGGAGGAGGAGAGAAGCTATACTGTCTCCTTATTCCACTCCAATTATCTTAAACATCGTTGACCTACATACAATCTAATCGGCAAAGCAATTTCGGAGTAATTATCCTTAAAATCCTAAGAAGTCTCGTAGTTCTCTGATTTCAGTTGACTAGGTAAAAGTGACTTAATTGTTTGGAACAAAGTAAAACCCAAAAATTAGAAGTTTAAGTACGTGAGAGACGAAGGACCGAGAAGAGGATTCTCTCTTGTGCTCTGAAACGAGAACCGACCCAAGAAATCGGCGACACAGTCTCCGGATTTGTTCGGGCAATTATTGACATACATGGTGATGACGAAGACGACAACGTTAGCAATAACGAAACACGGTACGAGCCACGCGAACCAAACCCGAAACTCCTTAACTCCTCTACCTCGTTCTTCATAAGAACTTCGACTTTGATTCTGCGATCGGTGCTGAGCAGATAGAGAAGCCGATTCTAAATCCATTGGATGTGTGTTGTTGGTATCTCTCGGTTGGGTTTTACTCCAAATTGGAGCTGTCTCTGAATCTTTCTCACCCATGGAAGCAATTAAAAATTGAAGCTTTGAGAAATTAGGTTTCGATTTTGGTGTTTATGGAGTTGTTAATCGGATAAAGACTTCGGAACTACACAAAACGATTTTGGTCAAAACAGAGTGAAAGAAAGTTGGATTAAATTGCAGGAAATTGTTGAATTTCACGCGTTTGAATGATTTAAAGTACCTTTTCAAACTCACACGTGGCGGTGATGTAAACAATACCGACTTTTGCCAAATTTGGGCCATATTTTAGTAGATGTTTTGGGCCCGAGATCCAATTTATAAACGTCGTCGTTTCATCTCCTATCCCTTTAACTCGGTGCGATATCATGTGAGAGTTACAGTTTCCAGCAAAAATTTCTGTAAGACACAAATTTTGACTATGTTTTCTTGCTTTCTGCATTGCAGCTCTCATCCGTAACAACCAACCCGGGATTACAGCATTCCGTCTGGCAAATGGTTACGCTGGCTTGAGAGACGCTTTGGTCTCTGGTAACGTTAGATTCCAAAGGTAAAAAAACCTCTCAAGCTTATGCATTAGATAGGATGAATGTGGATTTTGGTTCTCTTTAGGTTTACGTTTTAAAACATAATCCATAAATCTTTATTTAGAAATACTTTTTCCATTTTCAGAAAAGCCTTGAACCTGATTCACTATCTTCTCCAAGAAAGCAACTCAGACTGTCAAATAGTTCGAGATCTTGGATTCGCTCGCACAATGATCCACCTAGCATACAACCATGACATTGAAGTCCGGCAATTTGCTCTTTGTGGTCTCCTTGAGCTTGCCCGTGAAGAATCTGAGAGAAACCTTGACAGAGAGGATGTGAATCTAAGACAGCTACTCGAGGAGAGAACAAGAAGTATTATTGTGATGTCAGACGAAGATCTTTGTGCAGCTAGAGAAGAAAGACAGCTAATCGATAGCCTTTGGACCGTGTGTTGTAATGAACCGTCCCATCTAAGAGAAAGAGGGCTGGTTTACCTCCCGTCTGATTGCGAGCTAGCTCCTGATGTGGTTAGGGACCGGTTTAAACCTCCTCTAAGGGCTTGGGCTGCAAGACGACATAATGAGACGAGTGAACCCTCGGTTCCACTTCTTATTGGTCCTGCACCGTGATCTTGTTGCCATTGCGTTTAGGAAGAACCAATCTTTACAGTAATCAGAGTCTTATATTATTTTATAAATTCTTAGTACAGAAATTGAACTTTATATATCTCAATACAAAGGCAAAAATGTATATACACCTTGCTAAAGTTGGAACATAAGTGATCACCTCCCACCAGAGAGTAGAGAGTCAGCGATGGAAGATCCGCCGGTAAACCCTTTAAGCAGGGAGGAAAAGTCAGACATTGCATAGCCGCTAAAACCGTTCATCCGGTTCCCCGTCGACAAATCCAACGGCGTTAATTCGGGCAACGCCATATCTCCTCTTATATACTGTAGCACTTGCCTCATACTTGGCCTAGCCCGATGGTCTGAATGTGCACACAACAGGCCGAGTTTCAAAACCATTTCAACTTCTTCTAGGTCATAACCGGAGGTCCCCAGATTCGGATCTTTGGCATCCATTATATTTCCTCTAAGCCACAAGCTGAAAACCCATTCCACAAGCAAGAACGGCTCATTGCTTTGGTTATGGAACTCAATGGGTCGTCTACCGGAAACGACTTCAAGAAGAAACACACCGAACGCGTAGACATCAGTTGCGGTCGTGGCCCGTCCGGTCCTGGAATGCTCAGGTGCTAAGTAACCCAATGTTCCAACAACGTGTGTGGTCTGAGGATTTGATCCGTGATCATACAACCGAGCCAGACCGAAATCGCCGAGTCTAGCGTTGAAATCAGCGTCTAACAAAACATTGCTAGCTTTCACGTCACGGTGAATCACAAATTGTTCCCATTCTTCATGGAGGTAGAACAATCCTGAAGCAACTCCTTTTATGATGTTAGATCTCTGTTTCCAGTCGAGAGTTACCTCTGGATTGTTGTATAGATACTTATCTAAGCTCCCATTAGGCATGTAATCGTAAACCAGAAGAAGCTCTCCTTTCCGGCGACAATAACCCAAGAGAGGAACAATATTCCGGTGACTCATACGGCCAATACTTGCTATCTCCGCAACAAACTCTTTCATACCTTGTTTTGAATTGTGTGAAACTCTCTTCACGGCGACTTCAATCTTCGTCGTCGGAAGAATCCCTCTGTAAACTCTACCAAATCCGCCAGATCCAAGCATATCCTTTTCCTTAAACCCTTTCGTCGCGTAGTACAGCTCCTTGAATCTGAATCGGTTTTTCCCAAACTCTATTTCCCAATCGTCGAGCTCCTCCTCATATTTCTTCTTCCTTCTCACGATATAGAAAGCGAGAAAGATCACAGAGAAGATAAGAGTGAGGGAAATCAAAGGAATACCGAATTTGAAAAAATCGGAGACTCTTTTTTTCTTGAATCGAGGAAGCTTCGACAACGAAAGCATCGGAGCTTCGCCGTTAACTCGGAAACTCCATCCGAGTACGAAATGCTCCGAGAGAACGGTTCGGTATAGAAAGCATGAGATGTGTTTTGTACAGATGTGTTGGTTAGCTTCAAGAGACCATTGGGTGTGACTGTGGCGAGACCTTGAAGTGAGATATCTGTTAATGGAGGGTGAAAGCCATTGTAGGTAAAGTTGAGAACTCGAGAAGAAGATCCCAGAATCTGACAGAGAAGGAAGAAGAAGACGAGCTTATTGAACATGGCTGCTTCAAAGAGCAAAGATTGGTGATGTGTTGATCTTCATATAAGCTTCGATTAAATAGGAATTATTTTCATTCTATGATAAATGGACTTTTACTTTACACTCGTATTCGTGTGGAGGAGTATAAATCCAGTTTGTCTGCATGCAACTGAAATTATATATAAGTTTCCTCGAGTGGTCCAACGGACAAGCACTAAGATATTTTTTTGTATCGACCAAGACCAAGTCCGAACCATGTAAAGTCTTAAACTCCTCAGATATACAACTATACAGGTAACAATATCAATAAGATGTTGGTATCTTTATTTTTTTTGTTGATAAAAATCATACCTTTAATTTGAAAATAATTTATTTCAATTCAAATTACTATTGCTTTTATACACTAATTATTGCCTTAATAAACTAAAATTTTAACATTATTAAATTGGCTCTAACATCAAGAGTTTGACTACACCCCAATACATGTGTTTGAGATTTTAAAGATGAGTTTGAATTTGGATTATAGATCGGATCTTGTCGACTCAACGATTAACAAAAACAAACATTACTAAGTTAATTCTTTTGATATATGTCAATTTTAAATTTAATTTGTCAATCACAAAAAAATAATAATAAATAAACTGATGTAGTCAACATTTAAATATGAAAAGACTGTTATGTAAAATTCCGAAATTTTTCATGCCAAAAGAGATTGTCGTGTGAAATTTTTCATATATTGATAATAATTAACAAAAATTCACATAATCATTCATCTAAACAACAACTCAAAAACATCAGCAGATTTTGTTTTAAGGATTTTACACAAGAAAGAAGATTAAAGTAAGGTGATATTTTTGTAAACTTTATTTTTTCTGTCTTTTGGTGTGTGGTGTAGGTTTATGCATGATGATGTTGTTATTCATATATGAAAAAACACAATGGGGATATTTTGTGGTAAAAAACTATTTTTTCCTATTGACTTAACACATATCTAATTGTTGATTAATCTTGTTGAAGTCAAAGTTGAATTTTGCATGAATCAAAAATTTATTTAGAACTTAAAATTTTAGTTTGTTTGTGATATTTACAAAAATAGTATTGTATTTGTGTATAAAATTGTATTATGAGTTGAGAAGTGTTATCCTCCCCTTATAGTTTTGTTAAGTTAGTAAATTCAATCTTTGGTCATATAGTTAAAGACCATAAATTCATTCTACTTTGTGATTTGTGACTTTTAAGGCTCTTTCTTTTAGTAACTAAGAAATCTTAACTGATCTGTGTGATATTTGCAGGAAAACACTTTAAAGATTTATTGAAATCTAATAAAAAATTTATAAAAAAAAATGTTACTAATTATTCATATGTAATAATATTTTAAATGAGGTGCTGCCGAGGAACTGGGAGACCTTCTCGAGCACAGGATAGGCAATTGAAAGATAGAGAATACATAAAATCTTAAGAAGTTCAATAAATACGAGAGTGAGATTCTAGAAAGGTATTTCTCCGAAAAAGGAATATTTTCAGATTTATTTGGTTTTGTTAATCAACAATATTTTCAGACCGGAACTTTCTGTATGCAGACAGAAATATTATTTTCAGCATTTCAAAAAACTAATATTGTGTGAACATTTGAAAGGTATACCAATCAAATGTTTCCGAGTATTACAGAAAATAAAATATTGAATAGTTTACAAATAATCTGTGGCTTGAAAGGCTGTGCCTGAGGATAAAAAGAAAAGAAAGACAAAATGGAGAGACTGAGATTTAGTTTTAGAATATATTTTAATTACAAAAAATCTCAATATACAATATTTTTAAATAATTTATTATTGTTGAGTTTTTCTTGGTTTAGATTATCCACTTAAACTATAACATTAAACACCTCCTCTCTACAAATGTGGTAGATTAAAAAAAAATTAGGAAATAAACTTTATGATGTCTGATGGTTATATAAAGTTAACTGGAATATTATTTCAATTTGACCAATCTTATTATATAAAGTTAGATTTCCTAAAGTTAGTAATTAAAAAAATGTTGACACGTGTTAAATCTAATAATTCGAAATATTTATGTATCGAGTTTTATGTAAAAAAACTCTCGAAATGACCATTATTTACAATTTAATCATACAAGTAAAATAAATGCAAGTCAATACTATTAACTAAAAAGTCAATGCAATATAATCATTCGTCATCATTATTAAGTTTTTAAAATTATGATAAATAATATATCAAATCGAAGCCCCGATGATTAGAAATTCAAATATACTCTTAAAATTTTGTAAATATATTGCATATGATCATAAAACCATTTTTAAAAAAAATATAAGGGTTATATTGCATTGACATTTTAGTTTAATGTATTGACTTGTATTTATTTTACTT
>WJSH01000027.1:30098-49536 GCA_009757365.2 Lepidium campestre | reverse complement strand
TTTTTTTTTAATATTTTAAATATTATTAAAAAAACTTGGGCATAATACGGTCCATATCTATGTATAATATAATTGTGATGCAATAACGAAAAGGATTCTGTTTGACATTTCTTCCAGAAGTGTTGCAGAACAAAGTAATGTTGACTTGCTGGAATAATATGATTTCATGTGACAATTATGGAAATTAAAACGGTGGACTTATCCATAGTTCCATACATCATACACGTACTAGTAAAGAGTTTAATATAGATAGAGAAATCACACAAATTATCATGTTTATGCATAAGTACTTGAGTGACGTGAAAAACTAGTTGAGACGTGACAATACTGAATTTGTGTAAGAAAGGAAGTGACGGAGGGAGAGAACAGAAGAAAGGAGTGACGAAATTCTTGATGGGTCCTATCGTCGTTGTCAAACCTTGTACACTTGTCTTACTTCGAAGCTTCTCAATTTTAAATCTTTGATTTCTTTATTGTTCGTGTGATCAGTCAGCTATTCATCAGGATGGGTCTACGATAAGCGTGATCTTCTTTGAATTTGCTTGCTTTTCATCATTATTCCATCACTGGATCGACCAGATTGACTGATTATTTATCGGATTCGGAAGTTATAAATTGATGGGAGTGGAAACACCAAACGGCATATCTTTGTGCAGCTAGAGAAGAAAGACAGCTAGTAGATAGCCTTTGGGCTGCAAGACGACATGATGAAACGAGTGAACCCTTGGTTCCACTTCTTATTGGTCCTGCACCATGATCTTTTTGCCATTGCGTTTAGGAAGAACCAATCTTTATAGTAATCATAGTCTTATATTATTTTATAAATTCTTATTACAAAAACTCTAACTATATATATCTCAATACAAAGGCAAAAAATGTATGTACATGATCCGCACAAATAAACCTTATACTAAGAAAGCTATAGCACAAAACCTTGCTAAAGTCGGAACATAAGTGATCACCTCCCTCCAGAGAGTAAAGAGTCAGCGATGGAAGATCCACCGGTAAACCCTTTAAACACGGATGAAAAATCAGACATTGCAATGCCGCTAAAACCGTCATGGCCTCCCAAACTCATACCGTTCCCGGTCGAAAAATCCAACGGCGTTAATTCCGGCAACGCCATATCTCCTCTTAGGTACTGTAGGACTTGTCTCATACTCGGTCTAGCCCGAGGGTCTGAATGTGCACACAACAGGCCGAGTTTCAAAACCATCTCAACTTCTTCAAGATCATAACCGGAGGACCCCAAATTCGGATCTTTCGCTTCCATTATGTTTCCTCTGAGCCACAAGCTGAAAACCCACTCGACAAGCAAGAACGTGTCATCGCTTTGGCTATGAAACTCGATTGGTCGTCTACCGGAAACAACTTCTAGAAGAAACACACCAAAGGCATAGACATCAGTCGCGGTCGTGGCTCGTCCGGTCCGGGAATGCTCAGGTGCTAAGTAACCTAATGTCCCAACAACATGAGTGGTCTTAGGATCTGATCCGTGATCATACAACCGAGCCAAACCGAAATCGCCGAGTCTAGCGTTGAAATCAGCGTCTAACAAAACATTGCTAGCTTTCACGTCACGGTGAATCACAACTTGTTCCCATTCTTCATGGAGGTAGAACAATCCTGAAGCAACTCCTTTTATGATGTTAGATCTCTGTTTCCAATCTAGAGTTACCTCTGGATTGTTGTATAGATACTTATCTAAGCTCCCATTAGGCATGTAATCGTAAACCAGAAGAAGCTCTCCTCTCCGGCGACAATATCCCAAGAGAGGAACTAAATTCCGGTGACTCATACGGCCAATACTCACAATCTCCGCCACAAACTCTTTCATACCTTGTTTTGAATCGTGTGAGACTCTCTTCACGGCGACTTCAATCTTCGTCGTCGGAAGAATCCCTCTGTAAACTCTACCAAATCCGCCAGATCCAAGCATATCCTTTTCCTTAAACCCTTTCGTCGCGTAGTACAGCTCCTTGAATCTGAATCGGTTTTTCCCAAACTCTATTTCCCAATCGTCGAGCTCCTCCTCGTATTTCTTCTTCCTCCTCACGATGTAGAAAGCGAGAAAGATCAAAGAGAAGATCAGAGTGAGGGAAATCAAAGGCATACCGATTTTGTAAAAATCAGAGACTCTTTTTGGCTCGAATCGAGGAAGCGTCGGGAGCTTCGATAACGAAAGCATAGGAGCTTCGCCATTAACTCGGAAACTCCATCCAACTACGAAATGTTCCGAGAGAACGGAACCAGTCGCAGATGAGAAACCTACATACATATCTTGGTGAAGAATCGAAGAAAGATCTCTGACATACGAAACAAGAGGCTTTTTGGGTTTATCAAAATTGAACGGAGCCATCGCAACATCGATTCGATTACTTCGATTATCGTAATCAATCCAAACCTGCATCCGTTTGCGACTAATCAAACTGAGATTCTGAAACCTATCTTTATCATCCCAATATCCAGCCGTCGAGTAATTCACTGATCGCAAACCATTGATATCGATTCCAACGTGATTACCATTAGGATCTCCAAACTCGCTGCTCTGAATTGTATCCAATTCGACGGCGAAAACATGATTCGTTTCGTTTCCGTTGTTGGAGATGTTAAAGAGACCGATGTATTGACTAGGAAGTGCAAAGGGAAGACCTAGCGTTGGAGCTACAACGAAGGCGATTCCATGACCACTTAGTGTTGGAATCTCAGAGTGAATTGCGAAGACGAAGGTTGTGGAGAAAGACGAAACATTTCCGTTTGAAGAATCTTTGAACCGGATCTTTTCGGTATAAAAGGCATGACCGGTTTTTTGTACAGATGTGTTCGTTAGCTTCAAGAGACCATTGGGCGTGACTGTGGCGAGACCTTGAAGTGAGATATCCGTTAATGGAGGATGAAAGCCATTATAGGTGAAGTTGAGAACTTGAGAGGAAGATCTCAGAATTTGACAGAGAAGGAGGGAGAAGAAGAAGAGCTTATTGCACATGGCTGCTTCCGGTTTAATCCGGTTTAGTTTTGCTGTGTGTCAAACTCAAGAGAAAAAGAGCAAAGATTGAAGTAATTTAAGGATGTGAAGAGGAAAAGAAAAGTCGTGGCTTTGAGGCCACGCTTGAGATTTGAATAACAATGTCAGAGGTTGGTGATTTGTTGATGAAGATATAAAAGCTTCAATTAAATAGAAATTAATTTCATTCTATGTTAAATTGTTTATTATTATTATTATTATTATTATTATTATCATAATAATTTGTATTCTCATGAAGAGGAGTATCTAAACCCATCACTTTGATATTGACTAATACATCAAATCAAGTTTGGCTGCATGTGGCTGCAATTATTACAAGTTTCTTCCAGTGGTCGGTCGGTCAATAGGACAATCACTAAACCTTTAGTTTTGTTCAATTACTAAATTCAATCTTTGGTCATATGCCTAAGACCACTACACAAATTCAAGTTTGTGATTTTGAGACTTTCTAAGGTTATTCTTTTTAATTAATTTGTTTTTTCTAGACAATTGGATTAATAATATCTGAATTCTGCTAAAAAATGCTACAAATACGAATATTTAACCATTTGATCAAAACTTTTTATCACGATAAAATGATATATGAAATAGTTTGTATGAAAACACTTTTAAAAAAATTATAAAAATTCAATTTAACAATGGACTATTTTTCAAAATGTAACTATCTTTTCTTATACATTTGGATTCATATATAAATAATAGTATAATACAATAATCATTTTTAAAAACACATACAAACTGAAGTTGAATGGATCAAAAAATGAGATTCTAGAAACGTATTTCTCTGAAAAAGGATTATTTTCAGATTTATTTGGTTTTGTTTCCGCAATATTGAGACCAATACAAGGTTTTTTTCTTATATTTTTGTTTGGTTGTCAACAATACTATATCTATATATTTATTATTTTCCCAACATTTCCAAAAACTAATATTGTGTGAACACTGAAATAGATTTCACAATAGATTTGTACCAATCAAATGATCTACAGACAACCTGTGGCTTCAAAGCTGTCTTGCACCACAGCCACACACACAAAAAAAAAGGAGAAACGTGATCGACATATAGAAATATTCTGTGGAACATATATTACAACATATTTTTAAGGATTTTATAATATAATATTCTGAATTTTTGTATGTTTAAGAATCTGATATTATCAATGAATGATACTCGACACAAATAAAAGATACTATAGGCTACAGTTTGAGATCTCTCAAGAATACACAAATTTATTACGGCACTGAAATAAAGTAGCAATATAATATGAGTGTGATGCAATAACGAAAAAGATTCGTTTGACATTTCAGGCTGTAGTGTTGCAGAAACAAACTAATGTTGACTCTCTGAATTAAATGAGTTCATGTGACATTTATAAAAAACCGTAGACTTATCCTAATTCATCATCATACGTCTTTACACGTACCCCAATATATTGCTGTTTGCTTCCCAAACCTAGTTTTAGGTCAATCCTGATTACAACACGAGTTTCATATTTTCACCCAAATTTTTTTTAACACTTTTAATAAAAGTCACAGAAAATGTAATATTTAGAAGAAGAGATAATGGCATAGTGACGTGAA
Source organism: Lepidium campestre (assembly GCA_009757365.2). Classification (NCBI taxonomy): domain Eukaryota; kingdom Viridiplantae; phylum Streptophyta; class Magnoliopsida; order Brassicales; family Brassicaceae; genus Lepidium; species Lepidium campestre. The sequence goes on along the minus strand of WJSH01000027.1, from coordinate 44,930 downwards.
ACTAGAAAAACGTGATGAATCATGAAAAATGTGAAAGAGAAAGGAAGAGAGGAACGACTTTGAGGAGTGTGATGGGTCCGGTTCGGTCATCGTGTGAGTCAAATATTGGAACAACTGGTCAATACTTGTCCACTTCTTCTTTGAATTTGCTTCTATTTCAACTTTATTTCATCAGAAAACTCTAACCACATTGACTAATTAATTAGTGAAACATGAAAATTATTATGAATATATAAAATATTACAAGATTGTAGACGTACATAAAGATAGAAGCAACATAAGATAAGATTTCTCTTCTTATTATTATATTTTATAATCTTATCATAATTGTGTCCGAATGAGAGATTTCTCAATATTTCCTTTCTTTTGTTGATTGTTAGTTTGTTACATATCTTTAAAGCCCAGCCCAGGCCCAGAATTGTTTTGTTAATAATTTCTAAGCCCATATATGACTACGTAGTACAATCATATATAACACTTTTAAGTTTGTTAAAGGGCTCTAGCCATAACTAACTAACATATTTAAACGGTTAAACCGTTTTTCTTTTTTTACGTCAAAACAGTTAAACCGTTAATCTAACTGAAAGACCCCTTTTTTAATATCTCACATAAAAGTTTTATTTTTTTTAAGAATTCAGTGATGCAAATATGGACTTTTAACACCAAATAGACAAATAATAAAATAACTTCTTTATATATTTTCTTTCGAAATTCTGATTATTATATATATATTTCTCATATTTGGATAAAAGGTTTTATATTGTAAGGTATATTGGTCATAAAAACGTCCTACAATCAAATTTGATACTTTTTCTTCGCGTTGCAAAAAAAGATCGATTCACATGTAAAACTCCAATATTGAAAAGTCAGTAAAAGAAATGTAGAAATTAGAATATTTCAATTAAAAGCTTAAAAACTTGACACATTCTAATATAGCCGTAGGGTTAAAGCTTATCGAGATAATAATGTTTGTATAGATCAACTAGTTTGTTGTTGGATAAGTCCAAGAGACTAATGCGGAATTGTTCTTTTGCTAAATGAAACTGTATAATAGACTTCTTTATTCGTCTTAATTACTTAGAATTTTATGTTCATCTAGTTAAGTAAGCATTAAGCAAACATCGTCATCATTTATATACATTACAAAAACCAATATGTTTACTTGTTACCCAATATGTTTTGTTTTAAAATTGTTGTTTCAATATTTTTTTGGTTTATGAATTGTTCTTGTTTGAATAATTGAACCGTCATTGTTACTTTTTATTTTTATAAATATTAGGTTTTTCTTAATAGAAAACATGTTTTTCACTTCATAATAGTAATGTTTATATACATTAAAAACCTAAGTTTTGTTTTCCTACCAAACATATATTATATGTGTTTGAATTCAATTGGCGACAAAATGCAACAACAACATTAATAAAAACCATTAAATTGTAGGTTTTGGTCGACCAGATATCTTATTAGATATCTAAATTAATAGAACTACTCAAACATAATGACGACATTAAAACAAATTACTAGGACGTTTGATCGATCTATAAATATATATATATATAAGGGATATAAATTAGAAATAAAAGTATGTAATCATTGTCAAATTTTATATTGTCGAACACCCGCCTTAAAAATTGATATCTTGTCTAACAAAGCTTAGTTAAAGTCTCCATTTTATAGATATAATATAAAACCTAAACACAAAGACAAATTGTTAACTACATTCGTAGTTGAAGTAAGATGAAACATGAAGTTAATTAATTAAATATGAATGATTTGTTTAATATTTGACATTTGACATTAGCATAAACACGATTAAATATATGTGTAGCGTATACGAGATCTATGTTGCCGTCTAGCTAGTAGATATATGTATATTTCTAACTAGATGAAAGTCTAATCACGAAGTCATTAAATATATATTTGTATAATTACTTTCATAAGTGTATTCTAATGATAATGATAGGTTATCGACTGCTCGCTAATACGTGTACATAGATATTTTTTTCTGTATTTTCAATAAAGGTTGATTCATAGTTCACACAAAAAACGCGATTATTTATAATCGAATAGAAAAAATTGTAAAAATAGATATTTGCTAGTTTGTTTATTAGACATCTTTCATTTGTTTTCATTTGCTTTTTTTTAATGTATTCTAACATTTGCATATATCATGTGTCATTATAATAAATTCATAAATTTTAGTGTTATTGATAAGACAAAATTAGCGTAATATATATAACGACATTGTCGGCTAAATATATTAGTATCTTCATAGAAAAGTTAAAATGTATATAAAAAAACGAACATAATTTATCTATAAACTTTTGTCGGCTAGAAAAAGTCGGCTTTGACTTTAAATTTAATAAATAGAAATGATCAAAATGTATAATATATCAAACCATTTTCATGATCAATCACCTAATGAATTATCATTTTTACATTTCATCACAAAGCAAAACACTTTCTTGTTTATATATTCTCTGTAAATCATCAAATACATATGAATAGAAAACACTCGGATCGTCGATCATATTCATGGTCCGGATCACAAGCAAGACCATACGTATGTGATTTTTGCGAGAGAGGTTTCTCTAACGCACAAGCTTTAGGAGGACACATGAACATCCATAGAAAAGATAGAGCAAAGCTTCGAGAAGGAAACCTAAAAGAAGAAGATATTGAAGATGTTCTTTCAACTTCGAGAAGTCGATTTGAACAAGAGCTTACTGAATTACCTTTCTTCGGTCCAACAACAAAAGAAGAAGATAATCAAAGTGAAAACTGTTTGGGAGATGATGATGAAGAAGAGAAGAAAAAAAGAAGACTTCAAAAGGCTTTATCACAAAGTGCAGAAGTTATAGATCTTGAGCTTCGTCTAGGATTAGATCCTTATAAGAAATCACCAAATTCTTAATCATGTGAGTATATTTACTATTTAATTACCAAGTATATATGTAATTATATGACTAGTTTCATTTCGTTTGATTAAATTACACTAAAATTAACATTTATGTACATATTTTAAAAACTTGATGTACATATATATATATATATACATGTTATCTGATTGTGATGAATTTTTGATCATCAATTTGTTATCATAATTAATTGTTTAATTTACCAAATATGCGTATTTGTTATAATTTTAAACATATCATTATAAATCATATAAAATATGAATATAATAAGCATATATGAAAAAAGGAAAAGAAGAGAAATTACGCGAATACAGCTTTGTAGTAATAATATGATTACACAATAAATCAGAATGGTCTTTTTTTTTAATAATAATCAAGGAAGCAAGGAAATGTATTTATATACATTATAAATCTTATGAAATACGAATATAACAGATTCTTTTTTTTGGTTTAATGTTAAGATTTTACACTTTCTTGAAAACAATACAACCTAATCTACATATGACAAAGGAATTAACAAAGATAAACCCTAATCAAGCTATTACAAAAGAATTAACCCAAAGATAAAAATCCAAAATAAAGAACAAGATGAATGACATACACTGAAACAAAACAAATTAAAAAGTAAAAGAGATCCAATACTGGAAGAAAATTCAAGGACGAAAAAAAAAAAAAAATTCAAGAGAGAAGGAGAATGCAAAGCCCTAAGTCCCTAACCCATAAATGAAAGAAGTCTATGTCTTTTTAAAAAATATAAATCATAATATTTTCCCGTGTCCGGACCAACCGTTATTAATACGATGTTTTTTTTAAAAAAGTTTTGATTAATAATACGATGTTTAAGGAATATATCACCCCTTTTAAGTGAAATTGAATGAATGTACTCATAATCTCTTCGTAAGAGAAATCCACTAAATAAGAACCACTTGGTAAAAAGTTTATTTGTCTGGTCGTAGAGGATGATAAACCTGTGAAAGCTCTTGCATTCTGCTCCTCAGACAACAAATTGTAGGAGAAAGTTGTAGAGACACGAGAATTCAAGAAGATGCAACCCTTAAATTTGATGGAGGCTTTGGGGAAATCTTTGCTGCAAGCGATTGCCAAACTTTCCTAGAAAACTCACAATCAAAAGAAGAACACAAAGCAGTGCCAACCAAAACAAAGCAGTAGCATTGTACCAATTTTGGCTCATAAAATCATGGTGGATCGAGTTCTAATTGGCTCCATGTTTGCTTGGAAGAGAAACAGCCTGAATATAAGCTTGGGGCATTAGATATTTTCCTCTAACAAAATTAACAAATTTGAAACGCACAAACCAAACTTTAATGACGAAAAAGAACAAAGAGACATTTGATATATATGAGCATGCATATGAGAGCTATGTGTACGTAATGGTTCCATGGCTTAGTTGTCTCACTTGAACTTCTTGTGAATCAATAGAGACTACTTATTCAAAGAAAATTTCAAAAATATACTACTTTGAAAGCTTCCAAATATTTGATCAGTTAAAACTTAAAAGTCTTCAAATTTCTATGAGTCAACGAAAATTAATTAACCGGTTTAATATACGACTAATAAACCAATGTGTTGTAGTCAATTTTATATATTGGTCTAATAATGGAAGGTGATAAGCTAATGAATAAAATAAAGAATATTCGGAACCACGCGTCAATTAGTGGAGAAAAGGGCTTCTTCGAACTTGAGGTTCGTCTTTTGCTTCCAGAAACCTCTCGACATTTTACTTAAATAACCAAAACAATACATGCGGTCAAGATTATGTCACGTGTTGAGTTGATGACATGGCATCCGACGTGGAACAACCTTAGTTCTCGTAATTGAATCATCTCCCACACCCTCTCATTTTTTATTTGTTCTCACTGAGTCAACTCGTTCTCTCTGTTTTTTCGTTTCAAGATTTTCTTTTGTATTGATTGGAAACGCAGTTTTGCCGTGAAAGTGTAAAATTTCAGATCAGTTGACGGAGACTAGATTGTGTTGCTAGGTTTATCATTGGTTTTGTTTTTTGATTTGTGTGTGTGTGTGCGCAATGAATGGAAACAATGGAGGAAATGTTCCGATTGGGGAATGTAAGGAGACTGTAGTTTACATGTGTGGTTACTTACCAGGAGCCGCGCCGGAGAAATCCCCAATTCTCTCTCCTGTACCCGTCGGATTTCCGGCGGCTGTTCACGGCGGAGATTCGTGGAAAGACGTATGTGGTGGAGGTTGTGGATTCGCTATGGCTATTTCAGGTTGGATTTAGTGAATTCGGAATCAACTAACAAAGATCATAACTTGGGATTCTTGGGTTTACAAAAGCTGTGATTTTTTAGATTTTCTAATTTTGTCTTAATTGGGTTTTAGAGAGTGGGAAGCTTATAACTTGGGGTTCTTCTGATGATGAAGGAAAGAGCTATGTGGCTTCTGGAAAGCATGGGGTAAAGTTCTTAATAAGATGATGGAAATCTCGTTTCTTCTTCCAACCCTTTTGTTACGAAATTGATTCGATTATTGTCTTTTCTTGATTGCGATTGGTTAAGGAAACTCCAGAGCCGTTTCCTCTTCCCACAGAGGCTCCAGTCGTACAGGCTTCTGCAGGATGGGCACATTGTGCGGTTGTTACAGGTAAGTGATTAGCCTTAGTTTTGTGGTTTGGCTTAAGTACATTATAGTGTTCTACATTTGAAGTGTCAAAGTAGAATATTTAAGATGGGCCAACTAAACATGAAATGGAGTGATGGTTCTTGTAAGTATGTCTTTTTCTTTCATGACCACTGTGTTGGTGTCTACAGAGGCTGGTGAATCATTTACTTGGGGTTGGAAGGAGTGCATTCCATCAAAGGATCCTGTTGGAAAGCAGCAGAGTGGCTCGAGTGAGCAAGGTGAGATTGGTTGGGATATCTTTGGTTTTATTGCTGTTATTTGGTTTTTGTTGACGGATATAGTATGTTTTCAATTGTGATAGTGAGTCCACCGTCACAAGGTTCAAATACATCCAGTAGTACGACACTACAGAATGAGAACCGAAAGGTAGGAGAGGAACCCGTGAAGCGGAGACGGGTTTCAACTGCCAAAGACGAAACTGAAGGCCTTACATCTGGAGAGGACTTCTTTGCTACAACACCTTCGCTTGTGAGTGTGGGCCTTGGAGTGAGGATCACCAGTCTAGCTACTGGTGGTCGCCATACTCTAGCATTGTCAGGTGTAGTTGAATAAATAAATAAATAAATAAACAAATCCCAGATGAAGCTGCTTCGTTGTAGTTGCAGCATGTAGTTTTGTAGGTTATGTGGTGCCTGAAGATACATTTGAGGATGATATGTTTTTGCGGAAGTTTCAGATATGGGACAGATTTGGGGATGGGGGTATGGAGGCGAAGGTCAATTAGGATTGGGTTCCCGGATTAAAATGGTGTCGTCTCCTCATCTAATACCTTGCCTTGAGTCACCTGGATCTGGAAAAGAAAGATCCTTCGTATTACATCAAGGGACAGCAACGACATCTACTCATGCTTCAAAAGTTCCAGGTCGGTATATAAAAGCTATTTCTTGTGGAGGGCGTCACAGCGCAGCAATTACAGGTCAATTTCTTTCTCTCCTGAGTTAGTCATCTGTGAAAGAACTGATCCAGTTGCAATATATGTAAAGTTGGTAGTCAAAATTGGTGTAGAATTTTTTTTGATGGTTTGTTTAATCTTTGATTGCTCTTCCTTCCTAGTTGCAGATACTGGAGGGTTGATAACTTTTGGCTGGGGACTGTACGGACAGGTTAATGTTTTACAGCGTAGCATTCTTTGTCTAATTGTCAAGTGACTGAGCCTTTGACTTTATAGGCGTTTGATTTAGCCTCTGCATGTCCTCATACTAACTTTGCAATTTTCTTGGCATTTAGTGCGGCCACGGTAACCCAAATGACCAGTTAAGGCCCATGGCTGTGTCATCAGTGCAGAGTGTTCAGATGGAAAGCGTGGCAGCTGGATTGTGGCATACTATTTGCATTTCCGGAGATGGTAAAGTGTATGCTTTTGGTGGAAACCAATTTGGGCAGCTGGGCACTGGCACTGATCATGCTGAGGTAAAATCTTTTGTAATCTAATATCAGTGACTTTTTGTTTGAAAAGTTTAAAAGTTGTTTGGAATCATGAATTGAAATTGCATCCTTTACATTCTTATTCAGATGATACCGAGGTTGCTGGATGGCCAAAATTTGGAGAACAAACAAGCAAAAGTACTTAGTTGCGGCGCGAGGCATAGTGCAGTTTTGACAGGTATGGCTTTTCATGTAAATGGCAGTAAGGGACCTCTCCAAACTGAACTGAGCCCTGGCAACTTGGCATTTGTTTTCAGTTGTTTTAACGAGAAGAAACTAAAAGAGCCCTAGCTTGTGAGATGCTGCAACTTGTCTTCAGGTCTCCTTTTACATTGTTTTCAGATTTAATGTGGTCTCTCTTTTAAAGGGAGAAAAAGCTATGTCCTTAAAACATACAACATGCTTGTGAAACACTCACAGCGTTCTATGATATATGCCTGATGTCGATGCTTCCTTTAAGTTTAGTTCGCTGTAATATCTGTGAAAGCGCTACTGAATGTATTCTCTGTTTTGCTGATTCACACTGCAATTTTTGTGTATGCAGAAGACGGTCAATTGCTATGCTGGGGATGGAACAAATACGGACAGGTACAACATTGTTCCTGTTTTGGTTGGTTATATCTCATAATCACTGTATTTGTAGAACATATCATCTTATTTTTTGCATCGTTTTGTTACTCAACAGCTGGGTCTAGGGGACACAATTGACCGGAACATTCCTACACAAGCTCAGCTCGATGGCTGCAGACTGAGGAAAGTGGCGTGTGGATGGTGGCATACGTTATTGCTAGCTGACTCACCCATTTGAGTATTCCCAACCAATCCACCAGATCTTCAATATTGGTTTTAGCCTTGTGAAAGAAACGCTTATAGGTTTGGAAAAAGCTGTACATACAGGCTTTTAGCTGTCTGTAACTTCTTCTTCAAATCTTTCTTTGTCTTCGTGTTTTTCTTAGGTATAGAGCTTCGACTTTGTATTGTGTAACATGGGGAAATTGCGGAACAGAAGAATAAAACTATTTGGTATGAAAGAATCCTCAAGTTTCTATAGATCGGTGTAAAACCAGTTGTGCTTTGTACACTCTTAAGTCACATCAGCACTTCAAAGAAGTCATATATACTACGGGTTTTTAATAAATTTATGGTAATATTAATTAAATTCAAACAAGTATATTAATTTCTGAAATATTAAATTATAGAGATTATAGTGTGTATGTAGTGCTTTCAAGGGTTGTGGTTTGTGGAGATAACTAATCTAGTAAGTTTTATAGATTTAAATTAGGTTTTGATAGGTTTTATAAATTTCCAAAATCAAGGAATGAATGGAAGATCTATTTAGAAGATCTTTAGCATGTTCCATAACTAATGTTGATCTAAGGTCAAATATACACTTATGTCGAATCACAATCAAGTTGTGACAAAAAAAACAATTACTAGTTGTAATGTACTTCCATTAAGTTTTTAATTTCATTAAATAATGAAATTCGAGGTGTGATTTTTAATATAAACTTAATTACATTATTTGTAATCACACCTGGAATCAGTATTTCAATATCTTATGTTTATTATATATGAATTGTCGATTGGAACTGTACCACTTTATAACTGGCCAGTTGGCTTCTGAACATGCAAATATAAAAGAATTATATTCCTAGGAAACCATGTCACGTCGCAAGAGCTTTGTCTCCTTCCTTGATGTAAAATACATTCTTCAATTTGTAGTATAGAGAAAATATTTCTTAAAAATTTATAGTTCATTACATTACTCAATTTTTTTTTGTCTTGGATCGAAAATTTAATTTATAATCCAAATTTTCTCTAAAACCCAAACAATATCATATAATATTATGCGATTCCTTAAAATCATACCAAAGACAACAACTGGAACATATGTAACCACCAAACTATGATGATCTTGGTATGCATTACTCAGTTTCATTAGTAGTTTAATTACTCGTATTAAACTGTTAATTTCTGCTGTTTTTTCCTTGTATTTCATGTATAATAATAGAGTGTAGTTAGACATTAAATTATTGTTGAAAATCATGGGACACTTATAATGGACACAACACAATTGAAAACATCTTCTACATGTGTTTTACTCGTTAACGAATTTATATTTCTTAGAATTTTGGGTAAATTCGAGATATAAGAAACACAGCTTTTAATGTACTATGATGCAATCGGAACATTAAAAGAATCTATTCGTTATATTCAATGACCAATATAAAAACAAAAATCATAGTACACATGCAGCTAATAATAGACTTAAACACAACCTGAGCAAATCACCTGACCATAGAAAAAAACAAAAATGGAGCTTCCATTGCTTTCTCTCATCATCTTCACTCTTTCTCTACTTCTTTTCGTCTCTTCTTCTTCACAAGCTTTCAAACGATGCCCTAACTGCGGCTCTACTCGAGTCCCGTACCCCCTAAGTACAAGACTCGACTGTGGCGATCCGGATTACAAGATCCGGTGCGATGACCACGGTTCATTATGGTTCGACACACTCAACAAATCAACCAGTCCCATGAAAGCAATTGACCCATCTGGTCAACGATTTGATCTACGTTTAGCCGGGTTTGAACCTAGCAAATGTGTATCGGTTGATATCAAGAACCATGGTATTTAGCTAGACCCGAATCATCCTTTCAATGTGAATAGTAGTAACACAGTTATAATCATGAATTGTACAAAAGATGGTCTAGATGCGTACAGCTCTCAGGGCTTTAACTGTTCAGACAATAGCTTGTGTCACAAGTTTCTAAATGAGAATCTTGAGGCTCGAAGCAAGTGCCGTAGCGTCTCATTTTGCTGCTGGTATAAAACCGGTGCATCGGTTAATACTTATAAAGTTTACAGAGCTAGGCCTGAGAAGTGTTCAGCTTATCAGAGTTTTATGAATTTGGATCTGACAATGCCGGTTAACAAATGGGGTGAACCGGCCGTGGAGATACTATGGCGAGCTCCTAGAGAACCGGTTTGTAAGATTCAAAGAGATTGCAAAGATTTGGTTAATTCAGTTTGTTTGGTTGATTCCATGAGTTTAGGACAGAAGAGATGTTTCTGCAAGAAAGGGCTTCGATGGGACTCTGTCAATGCAGTATGTGAAGGTATTGTTTTGTCATATAGCTTTTGATTGTTTGAGATTTGAGTCTTGTACTAAAAGCAAAACTGTTGTTATTTGTCTATTTAGTTGATAGATGCTCGAACGGAAAGAAATGTAAGCGATCGAGCAATTTACCGGCTTTAATCGGAGGTAAATTCATATCCTCGGCTCGTTTGTTGCATCAATTTTAAGACAGTCAACAATAGTTTGGTTACTTTGGTTTGGTCACATGATATCAAAAGAACTTGAGTAACGTTGATATCTTAACCGAATTAAGGCCGGTACGATTTGATTTGGTTTGATGTAAGACTGATTCGGTTCGGTTTTTGTTAGGTTTGGTCGGTGGTTGGGGAGCAATATTGATCGCTGGATTCGCCGGAAGTCAATCGTGGGCGAGTGTAAGGAAACTACATCGACACTTATTGAGTACGAACAGTGCAGGACTCGATAAAATCTTCACCGGAAAAGAAATCATCAAAGCCACCAACAATTTCGCCAAATCAAATCTCCTTGGCTTCGGAGGATTCGGTGAAGTTTTTAAAGGAAATCTCGACGACGGTACCACCGTAGCTGTAAAACGAGCCAAACTCGGGAATGAGAAGAGCATATATCAAATCGTCAATGAGGTTCAGATTCTTTGTCAAGTTAGTCATAACAATCTAGTGAAACTTCTTGGATGTTGCGTCGAATTAGATTTGCCGACTCTCGTTTACGAATTCGTCCCCAACGGAACTTTATTCGAGCACATTTACGGTTGTGGATCATACGATCCTTTACCGTGGCGACGCCGTCTCATGATCGCTCATCAAACAGCTCAAGGAACTTGATTATCTTCATTCATCTGCTACACCACCAATTTACCATAGAGATGTAAAATCAAGCAATATTCTCCTTGATGAGAATCTTGATGTTAAGGTTGCTGATTTCGGATTATCAAGATTGGGTGTGAGTGATGTGAGCCATGTCACAACCTGTGCTCAAGGAACCTTAGGGTATTTAGATCCAGAGTATTGCCTTAACTTCCAGTTGACGGATAAGAGTGATGTGTATAGCTTCGGTGTTGTGTTGTTGGAGTTATTGACTTGTAAAAAGGCGATTGATTTCAATCGAGAGGAGGACGATGTGAATCTGGTGGTGTTTGTAAGGAAGGCTTTGAAGGAAGGGAGATTGATGGATGTGATTGATCCGGCGATCGGGAAAGGAGCTACAACAATGGAGATGGAGTCTATGAAGGAGCTTGGAGTTTTGGCAGAACGTTGCGTGAAGGAGACAAGACAATATCGACCAACTATGAAAGTTGCAGCCAAGGAGATCGAGAGCATTTTACAAGGATTCTGAAACTTTCTGAATGTCGGACAACAATTACGTAAATAAATAATTTGGGAAGAGAATTCACATGATCAATTTCGCAAGACTCATCAATCATTGTGACCAAGATTGTTTTTCAATGTATGACAATGTTGATGAGTCTTCTCTGAGTAGGTGTGGTGATTAAGCGAGAAACATTAGTAGATTTCATTTGAAGCAAGATTATTTTTTATGTCTTCAAAGCTACAAAGATGTCTCAACATTCCAAGAAGAAAAAGTTTGGTTTTTTAAACCGAGGCTAAGATCCAAAATGTGACATGAGAAGAAACAGCGATTTGGACCCAAGTGACGAAAGAAAGAGCTACAGCTACTCCATACCTAAGACATGGATATTGGCTTTGAGAATCACAATACTTGATATCTTTTTCATATAAGACTACAACTCCTGCTGATGAACACGCAGCTGCAAGAGATAACATTGCAGTCACCTGCAAACAAGGAAAAAACAAACAATTTCAATACTTTAAGTATCATATCAAGAACAATGAATTAGAAAACAAAAAAATAAAAGAAGAAAGTGGTGCATACCCAATCACCAACGACGAATAAGCTAACCAAGATTGGGTTTTGGAGATCTTTTTTGCTTCTGAGAGCATAAACATCAAGACATGCGAGTCCAAAGCTCCATAGCAATTGAAGTCCCATTGCTGCGATCAAGTAGCTGCAAACAAACCACATTTGAGTTGTACCAAAAACACTGTACACCATTTTCCATTACCAGATCAGCTCACTACTAACTAAAAAATACTCAAAATTTTCAGCATTACCCAAAAGCAAATCCGACACCTAATCGAGAAAAACACGAGATTAGAGGAAATAAAACACACTAAAGGAAAACGAAATCGTACCAAAAAGCAGTGTGAAGAGAGAACTGCTTCGCAGAAACCATAACGCCGATTGAAGCCGCAGCTGAAGCACATTGCCCGATTCTCAATAAGAGACCACACAAAGTTCCTGGACCTCCAAAAAGCTTCTTCATCTCAAGGTACAACGAGTGGATTTTGTCTTCCCCCAACCCAGAAAATTCGATAAAATCAGCGAGGAAACAGGAAGCAAATAGAAAAACCCTAGTGTCGCAATTGAAAGCTACATTTGCTTCAGTATAAGCTTTGGCGGGGAAAAAACAAAATGCAGAGGAAATCCATAGCTAAAGAAACCTAGAAGAGGAATGTCACCTACAAATAGAATTTCCCAAAATTGCTTATTAGATTCGATTATTAGCTTCTTCGTCTTTTCTCCTTTCACATTTTCACTTTTATTTTTGTGCTTCTTTTAGTGGACTCGGAGGAAGCGTCCGACGTGGCGAACAAATTTATATTTTCGTTTATTTTTGGAAATTCCCATATTTATCTACTCTCACAAAATAAATAGGTTGGAAAAGAAAACAAAATCTTTCGCTTCTAATTAATCGCAAATATTAGAAGGCGTGATTGGCAAAACTGAGGAAAAATTATAGATGAAAGTAATTGATGGGGAAGCTGAGAGCTGAGAGTTGAAAGTTGAGGGTTGAGAGCTACGAACTATTTTACATATTTTTTAAAAAAGTTATATAATAATCTGATTAGAATTAAAATATTACATAAAACTATAACAAAAATAATTATAATTATAATTATAATTAAAGTATTATTTAAAACTCAAAAAATAAATTTTTATGTTAATATTCACAACTCGCACTAGAAAACTTATGATTAGAAAATTAAAAATAAACACATACATTAACATATATATATATATATCATTTAAAAATAATATTTATATATTAAACCGGATGTCCATATAATTATAACCAATATGTTAAAATTTAATTTATAATTCATAACTACCCTTAAAAATAGGCTTAAGGTTAGTTTTATATATTTTTTATAAAAAAAATTAAAATTAATAAATATTTAATTAAAAATCTCTAAAAAATTACAATTTAATAAAAATATATCCGATATAAATTCGGTTGGGGATTGATTTCAATTTTTTGGGTACATAGATTTAGTACCCATTATGGTATTTTATCGGGTTCGGTTTGGGTTTAATTTTCTAATTCGAGTTTTTGGTTCTTTTGATTTAAGATTTATTCAAGTATTTTTATTTATTAGATTGGTTTCGGTTCGGTATAGATCGAGTTTAGATTCGAATATTTTTATATAAAAATTCAAAATTAATAAAAATTTAATAGAAAAAACTCTGAAAAACTAAACTTTAACAAAAATATATTGGGTACCCATTCGATTCTTGATTTGGTTTTGGTACGGGTTTGGGTTCATAATTACCCTTAAAATAGGTTTAAGGTTGGTTTTATTATAAATTTGTATATAAAAATTCAAAATTAATAAATATTTTATAGAAAAAAAATTCTAAAAATTACAATTTAAATAATATATAATGTACAAATTCGGTTTTTGATTTAGTTCGGATTTGGGTTCGGTTTTCTGGGTACAGAGATTTAGGATCTATTATGGTATTTTGTCGGATTCGGTTCATGTTTGGTTTCTCTAATTTGGGTTTTTAGTTCTTTTGGTTTAAGAATTATTCTATTATTTTTAACTTTTGGATTGGTTTCGATTCGGTATAGATCGAGTTCGTGTTCAAGTATTTTTATATTAAAATTTAAAATTAATAAATATTTAATTTAAAAAACTCTAAAAAGCTAAATTTTAACAAAAATATATCAAATACCCGGTTCTTGATTTGGTTTCGATACGATTTTGGATTCATTTTTTTGGGTACATAGACTTAGGACCCATTTGGGTATTTTTTGTATTTAGTTTCTCTAATTCGAGTCGATTTCGGTTCAAGTTTTTGATATCGGATTTTATGCTCATAGCTAAACTTGTTATATCAAATATATATAAATGAACAAATGAATAATAATAATATATATGAAATATGTGTAGAAAGTTACTGATACATAATTAAATATTATTTATTTTGTTCATAAAAAAATATCAAATCTTGCGTTATAGTGTGGATTGTGTCATAGTATATTATAAAGAACCATGCACTTAATATTAAAAATCGGACTAATTCAGGTATCTAGTGGGAAAAAATTTATTATTCGGATCCAGATTCCATATCCACAAATCCGTAATTTTTATTACTATGATCCATATCCTTTTACCTTGGATATCCAAAATTTTTGAATGTATCGGGATGGATCACGGATCAGATTTCGGATAATTTACCTAGATTCTAAAAGTTAGGCCTGGGATTCCGAACCAAACCGATCGGTTCGGTTCGGTTCGGTTATGTCGGGTTTCGGTTCTTATTCGGAAGGGTGATTCGGAATGATCGGAAGGAGATTGAAACCGATATCGGTTATCGGTTAACCGAAGTATACAAACAAAAATA